>JAVHYY010000367.1:57500-181279 GCA_035221665.1 Okamejei kenojei | reverse complement strand
CTATGGTGCCCCCCTAACCACTCCCTACTAAACCTCCCCTCCAAGGCCCCTCACCAACGCCCCACAAACCCCCCTCTCCATGCCACTAACCCCCCTCACCATTCCAACCCCAGACCCCACCTTATACTCCATCCCCCCTACACCCCAACGTCCAAACCACCTCCCCACTCCCCTGTAACTCCCCCTACTGACCCACAAACCACCCCATCCAAATCACATCGTCCCATACCCCCCTCTATGCCACCCCCTTCCACGGCCCCATGACATCCCCTCCCCCACTTTCCCCACGACACCACACCCAGAGCACACCACCCCCACCTCCCAACACAGCATCCCCTTCACCCACTCAACACCCCCACACCACCAAAACTATACAACCCCCATCCCTACACCAGCCCACCCCACCCCTCATCCTCACATTACTCCCCCCACCAAAACTGCACCCCACCCTCATACCACCCCCACCCAACCAGCCATCCCCCACGACCCACCCAGTGCCCCCCGAGGACACCACCCCCCCTCACCCATACCACCCCCACAGTAAATGACCCCCACCAAACCCCCCCCCCACACACACACGCACTCCACCATACCAACCGCCTCCCCCCACACAACATAAACCCTCCAAGATCCACTCCCCACACCTCCCCAACTCCACACCACCCCCCAAAACCACCCCTCCCACCACCCAACCAATCACTCCACCCCGACATCAGTCCACCCCCCCCCATTCATCCAACCCCCTACACAACCCCCTCCACTGCACACACCACCCCACCCCACCCCACACCAATCCAACGCCCAACACCACCGATCCCCTACACCAGACCCACACACCCCCCCCCCTTCCCACCCACACGACCCCCAAAACCCCATCCCTCCACCCCCCCCCCCCCCCCCACTAACCACCCTCCTCCACCCACCCCCCACATCCCCCCCCCCCCCCACCCCCTACACTACCCCACCCCCCCACACTACCCACCCCCACAACCGCTTTCCCACATACCCACCCATCCCCCCCAAACACACCTACACCACCCCCAACACCACACTCATTGACCCCCAACACACCACAGCCTCCCCCCCACACTCTCCCAATCCACCCCTCCACCTCACCCAAACACTCCCCCCAAACCACACCACCCGACTCCACTAACCACCCCCTTCCCTCAACCCTTCACCCCTGCACCCCCATGCATCCCACTTCCCGCCCCATGTAACACCCCTGCCCTCACGCCAACCCTCCACCCCAAGGCCCCTCCACTCACCCCAAGCCAAACCCCTCCACATAACCACAAACCTCACACCACCACCCGACCACCAGACCTCCCCCCCACCACTGACCACCCTCCCACACCACCGACACCACCGCCCAACCTCCACCCACAAATACAGCTTCCCCACTCCCACACACCCCCAGACCAACAAGGACCCACCCCACCCCCCACCCAACCACAGTACCATCACCCCACCCCACCCCCCACCACCCAGACCCCCAACCACAACCTCCCACCCCACTCCACCCCACCACCCCCCCCCACCTACCCCCCCCCCCCCCCATCACTCCACCACCCCCACCCACCCACTTCCCCCCCCACCCCCTTCCCCCTCACACATCCCCACCCCCCCCCACACCACCTCACCAACCCCCCACCACCACTCTCCCCTACCTGCCAACCCCCCACCACACACTCCCTCACTTCACCCCACCACACACTACCTCCTACTCCACCAACCCCACCCCAGCCCACACCAACACCCCACCCCACCCACCCACCCCACCCCTCCACCACCCCCCACCCTAACCCACTCCACAACACCCCCACACCACTCCTCCCCAATAACCAACCCCAACCCCCCCACCACTCCACCACCCCACCCACACTCTCCCCTACACCACACACTTACAGCAATCACTCCACCACCCCCACCCATCCTCCCCTAGCAACCCACCCCCCCCCCACATTCCCTCCACCCCCCACACCCCATGCCCACCCCACCACTTCCCCGCCCCACGACATTCCTCCCCCCCCCCCACACCGCTCCACCCTTTCCCCACACCACCCCCCCCCACAACTCCCTCACCCCCACACCACGCCACCACCACCAACATCTCCCCACAACACAGCCACCCCCCCACCCTCTCTTCCCTTCACCAAAACCACCTCCACCACCCCCCCCCTCCCCACCTCCCCTTACACCCACCCCCCCCCCCACATCACCACCCCCCATCGCACCACACCACCCCATCTCACCACCACCACCCCCCACACCACTCCTCCCACCCCCCCCCAACCCACCCACACCCCCCCAGCACGCCACCTACCCCCCACACCACCCTCCTCCCCTACTCACTTCCACCACCACCCCACACCAACTCCTCCCCACACCCCACCATCGCCCCCGAACCTGCTCAAAAGAAACTGCCAACCAACCGAGTGAGGTGGAAGGACATTTGGTCAATGGCGTATGCTCCCTATAGGAGCAAAGGGGCTTAAGGAAACTAACCCACTGACAACACCTCGACAAATGTCACCTCAGCTAAAACCTCACATCAGCTAAATTTAACCACACCTCACTAAACCTTGCTTCGATTAAACCCCTTGCTTCATCAAAACCTCACGTCGGACTAAAGTTCACTCGAATAAACCTCACTCCCCACTGCTAAATACTAACTACATAAACCATCGCTTCGGGACTAAATCCCCTCGCCTATTACCTCAGCAAAACCTCTGTCTTAACACGTTGAGCCTCTGGTTCAAGGCAACATGCATCGCCGGGGCTGCGTTCACCTGCAGCCTGCATGTGTGGAGCAGACCAGCAAAACAGAAGCAGCAGCCACTCATTTTGTGACTGCACTGTCCTACGCCCCCTGGTGGAGGGGGAGACCTCACGGCCCTCGACAACAGCACATTGAACTGGCTGCAGGCCTGGTTTAGTTGAGGTGAGCCGGTCTACTGCCTCAAAACACAAGAAGCTAAAAATCCTCACCTCAATAAACTAAATCTCACACCACAACTAAATCCTCACCTCAACTAAACTTTACCATCACTAAACCTCCCACCTCACAACTTTAACTTCACCTCAGCTTCGGTCACCTGAACTAAACTACCTTGCGTCAGCTAAATTTCGCACAACTCTTACCCCACTCTAACTGCCACCTCACCTTTGCCTTAATTCAAAACTCCCAACTAATCGCCTCCCTCCTACCCCCACCCCCCCACACCCCCGGCTGTTGGCGGCGCAGGTGAGCCTCACGTGAGCGGAGCGGCTCCACCCAGAGCGCGGGTACGTTAGACAACTCCAGCCTCGGCGGGAAGAGGCGCCAAAAAGCCGTCGCGGAGTCTCCCGCCATCCATCACGGGGGGGGGGTCGGCGTCAACGTCAACGAGCGTGCGCCCCCCACGGCTCTCTGGGTCAGTTGCGCCTGCGGCGCTCTCCGCATTTGCTCCCCCCCCGGCCGGGAAACTCACGATGGCTTTTGCCGCCTTTTCCCGCCGGGCTGGAGTTGTCTACGTGACCGCGGCTCTGGGTGGAGGCCACTCCGCCCAGTGAGGCGCCGCAATGGCCGAGAGGGGGGCTATAATAGTCTAGTCGCGAGGTGGAGTTTATTGAGGTGACGTTTAGGTTAGTCGAGGCGAAGTTTAGTCGAGGTGCTCTGAGGTTTAATTGAGGTGGAAGTTTAGATGAGGTGAGGTTTAGTTGAAGTGAGGTTTAGTTGAAGTGAGGTTCGAGGCGAAGGGTTTAGTTGAAAGTGAGGTTCAGCTGTGAGGAATGAGTTTAGTAGTGAGGTGTGAGATTTAGTTGAGGTGAAGTTTACTCAACGTGAGGTTTACATGAAGCGAGGGGTTTAATTGAAGCAAGGTTTAGTGAGGTGTGAAATGTAGTTGAGGTGAGCTTTAGCTGCGGTGGAAGTTTGGTCGGATGATTGAGGGGTTTAGTTGAGGTGAGGTAAAGTTTAGTCGAGCTGAGTAATTTTGTCAAGGTGTGAGGTGTGTTGAGAGTGAAGTTTAGTCGAGACGAAGTTTAGTGAGTTGAGGGTTAGGTGTGAGGTGAAGTTTAGTCGAGGCGAGGTTCAGTCGTGAGGTTTAAGAAAGAATTGAAGATGCTGGAAAAATCGAAGGTAGACAAAAATGCTGGGGAAACTAAGCGGGATGAGGCAGCATCTATGGGAGCGAAGGAATAGGTGACGTTTCAGGGTCGAGACCCTTCTTCAGACAGAAGACGTCACCTTATTCCTTTGCTCCATTGATGCTGCCTCACCAGCTGAGTTTCTCCAGCATTTTCGTCTACCTTTATTAGTGAAGTGTGAGGTTTAGTTGAGGCGAGGGGTTTAATTGAGGCGAGGGGTTTAGTCGAAGTGTATGTGAGGAGTAGTGAGCATAGGTGAGGTGAGGAGAAGTGGGTGTCTGAGCTCAGGAAGGGAAACCAAGGAGCTGCTGAAGGAGACACCATGTCTGGGATGCAGGGCTCAGAGGCGAGACTCAGGGAGCTTTGACATGGAGAATGGGCAGACAATGCAGGATAAATGTCCTCTCAGGGGCCTGGGAACAGGAGAACATGCAGCTGCTCCTTCTCAGACCATCACAACCCCAGGAATTGGGTGTCAGTGAGGAGTGGATGAGTTCCCTGGGCTCTGGAGTGGATCACTGACATTAATATTGATCTGGGGAGGCCATTCAGATCATCTCCCTCATCCTTCCTGGTTGTCTGTCCCATTGGCAACTTCCCCAGCTGTGAAGAAAGAATATTTAATTTGAAACAGTCACTCAGTTTCTACCTCCACAGATGCTGCCTGGCTTGTGATTATCTCTGACAATTTATACTTTTTTACAATAGTGGTTTTGCAGCAGCCACTGGCTGCTGCTCCTGACTTCAGTGGAAGCCCATGATAGTCGCTGTCTTTATTGCCAGAAATGTAGACACTGATATCTGTTTGTTAGAAGCTGGGAATTGTGAATTTTAACAGGCAATATTTTTGGGTCTGGACCTTTCAGGCAGATTGCACCTGACCTACGCCCTAAATGCATCTCCTCTCCTATTATCATGTGGTTTATTACTTCTTGAAAATAATAATGTGTTGATTATGTGTTCTCTGGTTTGTTTTATGTGGCCGAGGGGGTCGGGGGAAACATTTTTACAATCTCTCAACTTGCCAGAGATGCGATTGTTTTCTGGATCGTATCTCCCGTTGCTCTGGCCTTGAATTTGAGCCCCACCGCGTGGACGTGGAATTTACCATCGGAGCCTGCGATCACTTGCCTGGGATCGACGCTCTAACCGTGGCCTGCGGATTTCAGCATCGAGGAGCTGGCAGTCTCGGGTAGAGGACCGATATCGGGAAGATCCAAACGATGCAGAAGTTTAGACCAACCCCGACCCAGGGTTCCAATTGCCGGCGCAGGGGTGCTGAGATTCTCCCCTCCCCCCCCCCCCCCCTGATGCAGGAGCTTGATCGCCCCGAAGCGGAGGGCCCGGCCGCCGGCTACGGGGGCCAAGACCGCCCAGACAATGGAAGGCTCGAGGCCCCCGACCTCGGGAAAACAAAGAAGAGAAGAGATTGAACTTTTTTTCGCCTTCCATGACAGTGAAGAGTCACTGTGGTGGATGTTTATGTTAAAATGTATCTTGTGTGTTCTGCTTTTTATTGGTATGACTGTATGGCAAATGAAATTCCTCCTCATACTTGGCTAATAAAGTATGATTATGATTTTGCTGGTATGTAATTAACAACTGATCTCCAACCCTTGACTGGAATTGTATTGCGTAAAACAAATAATAGATTTTAAAAAATCTGTTTTGTTTATTTTTCCAGGATGCTGACCATTTCAAAGACATTGCTGGCTCTTTTTCCAAGAAAGAGTTTGAAGAAATAAGTGACTGGGAGACGCTCCATTGTAAGAATGTGAAGTGGAATTTATGAAGCCGTGCTTGCCATTGGTTTGCCGAAAATATTACTTGCCTATTTTTTTTCCTTTTTGCCATTTTCTAATGATGCATGCTGACTTGAGTTTTTTTCCCCACATGAAATCTAAATAGATATGTGCTTTCTGAGAGCAAGTCCTTGGTTAGATCCTTCCACCTTCCATTTCACTCCACTGGTATGGGGGGGTGCACGTAAGGTCATCGGGTCAAAGGGCATTACGCACGGAGCAGGTGCATTACATGGCAGCTTCCGGCATGTACTGTTAATACAGGAAACGTGTACGTTCTTACCCGAAATGGCCATTTTTTGCACTGTAAATAATTGTGGAAATCGGGGTAACCGTGAGAGACATTTATCCTACTTCAGAATTACAAAATTGAGGAGAAATGACGGTAGAGAGAAGCGACAGCTGAAAGGACAACATCAGCTAAAGTGGTTGGCGAACATTAACCGAGCAGATATCAAGATTGAAAGTATTGCCAATTATTACATTTGCTCACTGCATTTCATCAACAGTAAGGCATTATTTGTGTTTTTTTCTTGATTTCTTTGGTATCTAAAAAGTTTCAGAATTGATAAAATCCGGCTGTAAAATTTTAAAATCGCCCATGGTTCTCAAGTGGTTCTGAAATGGGATTTTGCATGCAAAAATAAAATGCTTCTGAAGCTAAATTTGTTAACTGTTGTTATCCCTTCAGCTGTCGCTTCTCTCTATCATCATTTCTACTCACTTTTGGAATTCTGAAGTAGGATAAATGTCTCTCACGTTTACCCCGACTTCCACAATTATTTACAGTGCAAAAATTGACTATTTCGGCAGTTTTTAACTGGTCCGTTACATTGAAAGCCTTGGTCAGTGCTTACCTGCAGTTCATCGCGTGTACTCCAGTTGGCGTTGCGTGGCAACAGTACGGGTCATGGGTCATGACCTCGACTGTGTGCAATCTCTGGTATATTTTGAGAATGTGACATTAAGTCAGCCGGCTTCACCCTCTGCAGCGCTGCATCAATACATGGCTCATGCGAGTTGATCCCAGTCTATATCCAATGCATTTGCAACATGGTCCCTGCTCCTGCGGCCGCCGTGAGGTTCCCGAGGTGAGCAATGAGTGCATGTGTGTGGGCCCGGTGAGTGCGGGCAAGAGGGAGGGCGAGGGCAGTGTCAGGAAATGGAGGCGAGACTCAAGGAACTGCAGATGATTTTTTTTTTGGTTTCGAGATACAGCGCGGATACAGGCACTTTGGTCCACCGAGTCCGCGCCAACCAGCGATCCCTGCACATTAATATTATCCTGCACCCACTAGGGACAATTTTTACATTTAACAAGCCAATTAACCTACAAACCTGCACGTCTTTGGAGTGTGGGGGAAAACCGAAGATCTCGGAGAAAATCCACACAGGTCATGGAGAGATCGTACAAACTCCATACAAACAGGATCCATAGTCGGGATCGAACCCGGGTCTCCGGCGCTGCATTCACTGTAAGGCAGCTTACCACTGCGTCACCGTGATGGATTACAAATAAAAAACAAAATGCTGGAGTAACTCAGCGGGTCTGGCAGCATCTATAGAGGACATGGATAGGCGACAATTCAGGTTGAGATCCTGGGAGGAGGGACTGTTGTGAGGAACCGAGGGGAAGAGGGTTTGAGTTGTGAGAGAGGAGGATTTGAGGGGAAGTGAGGAGAGACTGAGGGACAGGGGGTGTTTGCGGGTAAGGGGGTGAACAGTTCCTCTCACAGAACAGCACTTCTTTCATCATCGTCGTTTCCACAACAAAGCACTCATAGAAACATAAAAACATAGAAAATAGGTGCAGGAGGCCATTCGGCCCTTCGAGCCTGCACCGCCATTCAATATGATCATGGCTGATCATCCAACTCAGTATCCTGTACCTGCCTTCTCTCCATTACCCCTGATCCCTTTAGCCACAAGGGCCACATCTAACTCCCTCTTAAATATAGCCAATGAACTGGCCTCAACTACCTTCTGTGGCAGAAAATTCCAGAGATTCACCACTCTCTGTGTGAAAAATGTTTTTCTCATCTCAGTCCTAGAAGACTTCCCCCTTATCCTTAAACTGTGACCCCTTGTTCTGGACTTCCCCAACATCGGGAACAATCTTCCTGCATCTGCCTGTCCAACTTCTATAAGATCCCCCCTCAATCTTCTAAATTCTAGCCGAGTCCATCCAGTCTTTCTTCATTTGAAAGTCCTGACATCCCAGGACCTCCTCACCGCCACTCCGACAGCTCACTCTCTTCACCGCCCCTCCCACAGCGCAGCTGTCCACAGTGTACAGATACAGGATTATGGGAATAACGTTTAGTGCAAGGTAATGTCTGATCAAAAATAGTCCGAGAGTCTCCAATGAGGTAGATACTAGTTCAGGACCGCTCTCTTGTTGGTGAGAGGATGGTTCAGTTGCCTGATAACAGCGGGAAGAAACTTTCCTGAATCTGGAGGTGTGCGCTCGTTTTCACACTTCTCTACCTCTTGCCCCATGGGAGAGGGGGAGAGGGGAGTGACCGGGGGTGAGACTGGTCCTGGATTATGCTGCTGGCCTTGCCGACGCAGCGTGAGGTGTAGATGGAGGCGATGGAAGGGGGGGGTTGGATTGTGTGCGTGATGTCTGGGCTGCATCCACAACACTCTGTCTTGGATGGAGCTGTTCCCAAAACGGACTCTGTTATTATCACCGATCTATCATGACCAAATCATAATGAATCTACACCCAAGAAGCCACACCAATACCTCGACATCCCGTAGAGGTTTAGTATGTCTTTAGTTGCTTTTACAAACTTCCACAGATGCACCATAGAGAGCATTTTGTCCGACTGCATCACAGCTTGGTTTGGGAACACCGCTTAGAAACATAGAAAAAAGGTGCAGGAGTAGGCCATTTGGCTCTTTGAGCCAGCACCAATATGATCACGGCTGATCATCCATAATCAGTACCCTATTGGGGAAGTCCAGGACAAGGGGTCACAGCTTAAGGATACAGGCTCGAAGGGCTGAATGGCCTACTCCTGCACCTAATTTCTATGTTTCTATGTTTCTATTCCTGCCTTCTCCCCATATCCCTTTCATCCTTCTATATTCCACTAGGGGCGCCACATTGATGGCAGCCTCTGCCTACAGTCTGTTTTTTCTATCTTTTTTCATTTTAGTCTGTCTTAACAGGATGTTTTGGAGGTTTAGTTAGTTTTTCTATGTGGGGCAGTAAGGTAGAGTAAGAGGGGAAACTGTTTCCCAGTCACTTCCTGGCAAGGATGCGACTATTCTCCAAGTTGCGTCCTCGCCCCCCTCCTTGCGGCCTACCAACTGGATTGGCGCGGCCTTTCCTGCCGGGGACCGGGGACCGGACCAGAGTTTGAGCAGTGGCGGCGCAGCGCTGGATTCATTGCGGAGCGGGCGATGCCTACCTGCATTGCCGTTTGAAGCTCCAGAGTGTTGGGCCTGCTGCTTTAACATCGCGGAGCTGTGGTTCGTAGAGCTTCCCACGCGGGCGGCACTGACTTCAACATCGCGGATTCGTGGGATCCCTCCAGCACGGCCTGTGGACTTCGGGAGCCGCGGACCGGTAGGCAGTGGCCGATTCGTAGCGCCAAGTCGCTGAGGTTCTTCTCCTGTTCCGAGTCGGACGGGTGAACATCCAACATCTCGACGAGTGGGGGCTAAAATCGGGTACCAATTGGTACATGTGACAAATAAATGTATCTTGTATTTATTCCTGTGAATATACTGTAAGCCCAGCCGATCCATTATTTCCTCATATGACAGTCCCGCCATCCCGGGAATTAACCTGGTGAACCTACGCTGCGCTCCCTCAATAGCAAGAATGTCCTTCCTCAAATTCGGAGACCAAAACTGCACACAATACTCCAGGTGGTCTCAACAGGGCCCTGTACAACTGCAGTAGGACCTCTTTGCTCCTATACTCAAATCCTCCCGCTATAAACGCCAACATGCCACTAGCGTCAAGAGTCAAGAGTGTTTTATTGTCATATGTCTTGCTATTGAGGGAGTGCAGCATAGGTTCCACAGGTTAATTCTCGGGATGGCGGGACCGTCATATGCTGAGAGAATGGAGCGGCTGGGCTTGTATACACTGGAGTTTAGAAGGATGAGAGGAGATCTTATTGAAACATAAGATTATTAAGGGTTTGGACATGCTAGGGGCAGGAAACATGTTCCCGAAGTTGGGGGAGTCCAGAACCAGGGGCCACAGTTTAAGAATAAGGGGTCGGCCATTTAGAACGGAGACGGGGAAACACTTTATCACACAGAGAGTTGTGAGTCTGTGGAATGCTCTGCCTCAGAGGGCAGTGGAGGCCGGTTCTCTGATACTTTCAGGAGAGAGCTAGATAGGGCTCTTGAAGATAGCAGAGTCAGGGGATATGGGGAGAAGGCAGGAACAGGGTACTGATTGTGGATGATCAGCCATGATCAAATTGAATGGTGGTGCTGGCTTGAAGGGCCAAATGGCCTACTCCTGCACCTATTGTCTATTGACCCAGATGGGACAATGAAATTCTTACTTGCGGTAGCACAACAGAATATGTGACTATGTAAACATAATACATAACGGTGGAAAGAGAAATAATGTTCAATAAATAACCAATATAGTGCAGTAATTATTGTATTTTGCAGTTCAGAGCTGAGACCTTATTTGTTGTTCTATTTAATAGCCTGATCGTTGACTAATGTACAAGGTCACCAAGGTCTCGTTGTACTTCCCCTTTTCCTAATCTGACACCATTCAGATAGTAAGCTGCCTTCCTATTTTTGCCACCAAAGTGGTCAACCTCACATTTATCCACATTGTACTGCATCTGCCCACTCACCCAACCTGTCCAAATCACCCTGCATCCTCATCGCAGTTCACACTGCCACCCAGCTTTGTGTCATCCGCAAACCCAAACTCTCCACAAGACTCTTCCATCCATCGCCTCCATCTACACCTCACGCTGCCTCGGCAAGGTCAGCAGCCTAATGGAAGACCAGTCTCCCCCCCCGGTCACTCCCTCTTCTCCCCTTTCCCATCACGCAAGAGGTACAGGAGTGTGAAAATGAACGCACACCTCCAGATTCAGGAACAGTTTCTACCCGGCTGTTATTGGGCAACTGAACCATCCTACCACAACCAGGGAGCGGTCCTGAACTACTATCTATCTCATTGGTGACCCTCGGAATATCCTTGATCAGTCTTTACCTTGCACTATAGTGTAAGAACGATCCCAAGAATGAGTGGGTTAACGTATGATCAGCATTTGTCGGCACTGGGCCTGTACTCGCTGGAGTTTAGAAGCATGAGGGGGGGTCCTCATTGAAACTTTCTGAATAGTGAAAGGCCTGGATAGAAAGTGGATGTGGAGAGGATGTTTCCACTAGTGGGAGAGTCTAGGACGAGAGGTCACAGCCTCAGAATTAAAGGACGTTCCTTTAGGAAGGAGATGAGGTGGAATTTCTTTAGTTGAGTGTTGAATCTGTGGAATTCTTTGCCACAGACGGCAGTGGAGGCCACAAGTCAGTGGATATTTTTAAGGCAGAGATAGATAGATCAGTACGGGTGTCAGGGGTTATGGGGAGAAGGCAGGAGAATGGGGTTAGGAGGGAGAGATAGATCAGCCACAATTAAATGGCAGAGCAGACTTGATGGGCCAAATGGCCTAATTCTGCTCCTATCCCTTATGACCCTTACCACCTTATAACTAAACATTATTCCCTTATCATGTAATCTATACATTGTAAATGGCTCGCGTGTAAACATGTATTGTCTTTCCGCTGACTGGTTAGCATGCAACAAAAGCTTTTCACTGTATCTCGGTACACGTGGCAATAAAACTAACCTGATTGACGAGACCAAGCGCAGGCTCGGCCATCGTTTCGCTGAACACCTCCGCTCAGTCCGCCTGGACCTACCTGATCTCCCGGTTGCCAAACACTTCAACTCCCCCTCCCATTCCTACACTGACCTTTCTGTCCTGGGCCTCCTCCATTGTCAGAGTGAGGCCCAGTGCAAATTGGAGGAACAGCACCTCATATTTCGCTTGGGTAGTTTACACCCCAGTGGTATGAACATTGACTTCTCTAACATCAGATAGCCCTTGGATTCTCCGTCCTTTTCCCATCCCCCTTCCCAGTTATCCCAATGGTCTTACTGTCTCTGACTACATTCTATCTTTGTCCCGCTCCCCTCCTCCCCCGACATCTGTCTGAAGAAGGGTCTCGACCCGAAAACATTGCCCATTCGTTCTCTCCAGAGTTGCTGCCTCACCCGCTGAGTTACTCCAGCACTTTGTGTCTATCTTCGATTTAAACCAGTAACTGCAGTTCTTTCCCACTCAGTAGTAATTAAAGAGTCCTTTTCAGAATGGCAGGCATTGACTAGTGGGGTGCCGCAAGGCTCGGAGCTGGGACCACTATTATTATTTACACTATTACACTACATTATTATTTATATATATAAAATCATGTATAAAATCATGAGAGGAATAGATCGGGTAGACGCAGTTTCTTGCCCAGAGTGGGGGAATCGAGGACCAGAGGACCAGAGAATCTGAGGGGTCACGTTTCCACGCAGGTGGGTGTATGGAACGAGCTGCTTGAGGAGGTAGTTGAGGCTGGGACTAAGAAACAGTTGGACAGGTACATGGATAGGACAGGTTTGGAGGGATATGGGCCAAACGCAGGCAGGTGGGAATTGTGTAGCTGGGACATGTTGGCCAGTGTGGGCAAATTGGACCGAAGGGCCTGTTTTGATGCTGTGTCACTCTACGACTCGATATTAATGATTTAGATGGAAATGTAACATCTCCAAGTTTGCGGATGACACGACGCAGGGTGGCTGTGTGAGCTGTGAGGAGGACGCTAAGAGGCTGCAGGGTGACTTGGACAGGTTGGGTGAGTGGGCAGATGCATGGCAGATACAGTTTAATGTGGATAAATGTGAGGTTATCCACTTTGGTGGCAAGAACTAGAAGGCAGATTATCTGAATGGTGTCAAATTAGGAAAAGGGGAGGTGCAACGAGACCTGGGGGTCCTTGTACATCAGTCACTGAAAGTAAGCATGTCGGTACAGCAGGCAGTGAAGAAAGCAAATGGCATGTTGATTTTCATAGTGGGAGGATTTGAGTACAGGAGCAGGGAGGTCTTACTACAGTTGTACAGGGCCCTGGTGAGACCACACCTGGAGTATTGTGTGCAGTTTTGGTCTCCAAATTTGAGGAAGGACATTCTAGCTATTGAGGGAGTGCAGTGCAGGTTAATTCCCGGTGCTGGATTGAAGGGCCGAATGGCCTACTCCTGCACTTCTTTTCTATGTATCTAAGACTGTATCTGAGATGGCGCAAAGTTCTGGTGTAATAAGTATTGAGTCTAGAAGTTGGGAGGTCACGTTGCAGTTGGTGAGGCTGCATTTGGAGTATTGTGTTCAGTTCTGGGCATCGTGTTACAGGAAAGATGTCGTCGAGCTGGAAAGGGCGCAGTGAAGATTTACGAGGATGTTGCCGGGACTCGAGGGGCCTGAGCTACAGGGAGAGGTTGGGGCAGGCTGGGTCTCTGTTCCTTGGAGCGCAGGAAGATGAGGCAGAGATGTATAAAATCTTGAGAGGAATAGATCGGGTAGACGCACAGTCTCTTGCCCAGAGTAGAGGAATTGAGGATCAGAGGACATCGGTTCAAGTTGAAGGGGAAAATATTTAATGGGAACTTGAGGGGTGATGCATGTGCGTGTGTGTGTGTGTGTGTGTGCGTGCGTGTGCATGTGTGTGCGTATGTATGTGCTTGCATGTGTGCGCGTGCGTATATGTGTGCGCTTGCGTGTGTGCGCATGCATGTGAGTGCGTGTGTGCATGTGTGCGTATGCGTGTGCTTGCATGTGTGCGCATGCATGTGTGTGCGTATGTGTGTGTGTGATGGGCCGGTGCAGATGAAAATTCACTTCACAAACAATAGTTTCACGGCCGACCCAATTTTTACAGAAAGACAAATAAACAACAAATCATGCTCACAAGAGCACTCGAGATCAGAGACACTCTTTCTAAACCACGACAGTGACGCAATCTCCGAGAGGGTTCTTGCTCTCTGTCCTATAAGACTGAAACAGCCACTTTGGAGACAGGTGATAAGTGATAGGAGCAGAATTAGGCCATTCGGCCCATCAGGTCTATTCCGCCATTCAATCATGGCTGATCTATCCCTCCCTCCTAACCCCATTCTCCTGCCTTCTCCCTATAACCCCTGACACCCGCACTTATCAACAATCTCTGCCTTAAAAATATCCACTGACTTGTGGCCTCCGCTGCCATCTGTGGCAAAGAATCCCACAGATTCACCACAGAGGGTGGTAGGGGATTCAATGTGTGTCTGTCTGTCTGTGCGTGTGTGTGTGTGTGTGCGTGTGTGTGTGTGTGTGTGTGTGTGTGTGTGTGTGTGTGTACTTGTTCAATTTAGTTTACTTTAGAGATACAGAGCGGAAACAGGCCCTTCGGCCCACCGAGTCTGTGCCGACCAGCGATCCCCGCACACTAACACTATCCTACACACACACACACACACACACGAGAACAATGTACAATTTTACCGAAGCCAATTAACCTATAAACCCGCACGTCTTTGGAGTGTGGGAGGAAACCGGAGCACCCGGAGAAAACCCACGCAGGTCACGGGGAGATCGTGCAAACTCCGCAGACAGCACCCGTGGTCGGGATCGAACCCGGGCCTCTGGCGCTGTGAGGCAGCAGCTCTACCCGCTGCACCACCCTGTGTTGGCTTGCCATGGGGGGGGGGGGGGTCGTCTCAGATGGAGATTTGGATCACGGGGGTCTCGGGTAACGGCTCCAATCAGTTCCTCTCCTCACCCCATTGCTGCTATTCATCTCGTGTGGCCCTCAGAGGAGACAGGAGCACGTCGTCCAGCTGTGGAAACACCTGTAACACAGTCCAACATCTGTCAGAGAGGGAGTGTAGGGGCCGGAGGGGAGGGGAGGGGGTTACAGAGACGGGGAGAGGGGGGTGTAGGGTTACCTTGCTCATAGATTCGACCATTCAGATGAGGACAGAGGTGATGAAGATTATTTGTGTGTGTGGATTTGAAACTCTCGCCTGAACCATAAATGGCGTCACAGGTAAACCTTCCGCCTTCTCTGTCACCCTGCGGCAGAGGCAAGGAGGTGAGGATCAGCGCTCCCCCCTCACCGCCCCTCCTTCCCTCTCTCTCCCTCTCCCCCTCCCTCTCTCTCCTCTCTCTCCCTCCCTCTCTCCTGTTGTATTCGAGGGCTAAATAACTCAAACGACACTTGGTGTACAGAACCCGAAGTGTATTTATTTCAAGCCATCTTGGCTGCCGCTAAAGCCCTGCAGATCCCCCCGGGACCCTCCCTGAGGAAACATTCATTTCGAGACAGAGCCCTCTAGTGGTGACTGCAGGACACAACACCTTTCCCTCCTTGTAAATGAAAATGATCATTTAAGTCATTATCCACCCAAATATGTCCATATGCAATCAGTCCAAAATAATAGCTCAGTGAACATAACGTGTATGGCTTCACAGCTGATAATCGTGCAGATACTGAAGTCTTCTCCTCTGTCGCTGAGAGCGTCGAGTAGGAATAGACTGCTCTGCTTTATGCTGACCACAATCACTGTCTTGACTGGATATTGGGAAGGGAAAAGTGTCCAATTCGTCTTCTTCCTGTCCCTGTCTACTTGCAATGAGACGCCTCGCGTTCCCTCTGGTGTCATCTTGGAGGAGGTACTCGTTCTCGCCAAATCTCCGTTTAATCTGTATCGGCTTGGAGACTGCGCTTGCGAGCTTATGCTGTCTGTTTGGATGGCTGATTCGTACCCAGTCGCCAACCTTGAACCGCAGCGCTCGTACTCTGCATTTGGCATCACAGTACACTTACCCTTTTGCTTGTCTGTGTGCTATCATTTCCACCCTCGCTTTTGTGTCTGGATTTGGGTGCGATGGTGGTTGAAGAGCATTCAGTTTTGTTCGCAGGTTTCGCCCTATCATCAGCTCTGCTGGCGTTTTCCCAGTCAACGTGTGTGGTGTGGATCTGTAGGATCGGAGGAGGATATGGATTGACTGTTCGAACGTTTTCCCCTCCGACAATGCTCAAACCGACATGCTTTCCTTGATCATGCGATTGAATCGTTCAACCCCGCCGTTCGATTGGGGGTTGTATCTCGACGTCTGCTGATGTTGAATGTCATAACTCGTGAGGAAAGTGGAGAACTGTTCAGATATGAACTGAGGGCCATTGTCAGTCGTTATGACCTCCAGCAGTCCCCACTTAGTGAACAGCCTTTCGAGAATCGCGATGATCGAGCTTGTCGTGACTGAGGAAGTAGTTGCGATCTCAGGCCACTTGCTGTGGAGATCGTGTACAACAAGTAGAAACCGCTGGCATCTTGGCGCAGCTTGCACCTCTCCGAATATGTCGACTTGGAAGTGCCTCCATGGTTTGTCGGCCATGGGATTGGCTGAAGAGGGGCAGGACGTGGTTTTGTTGCTTTCTCACTAATTGTGCATACTTCACAATTTTTTACGAAATCTTCTACGCGACGATCTATTGCTGGCCACCACACTGCCTCGCGACACCGTTGTATCATCTTAACAATGCCCGGGTGTCCTTCGTGTGCCAGTTGTAACACGCGGTGTTGCAGTGATTTAGGTATAACCACTCAAGTTCCGCGTGACACATGTATTGTCAACCACAGGCAGTTTGTGGCGTACCCGGTGGTATGGAACCAAGTCCTCTGCTATCTCCTCGGGCCAGTCTGTCCTGAGATACTGGCAGACGATTTGCAGTGTGTCGTCAGCTGTCAAATCTGCTTTCAGCTCTCCCCGCTAGATTCAATAGATTCGCCATCGCATGCGAAATCACTGCGAGAATGTATTCGTCGATGTTGCTTGAAGTGTCACTATCGCGTGCTTGCGGGTACCACCGTTGGGACGCGACTGAGCATGTCTGCGATGCGATTGCGTGAACCTGCGAGGTATTCTACTTTGACCATGTTACTGGTGAAGGCGATCTGACCATCTGTAGATCCTGAGCGGAAGGTGTCCTGAGCCTGATGTGTCCAGCAACATAGTTAGCGCTTGGTGATCTGTACGGAGAGTAAATGGTCTCCCTGTATAGGCGAACGTGCCAGTGTTCACACGCGTTTATGCACGACTTTAATGCTTCGCGTTCCCTGGTGGAGTACTTGCGTTCGGTTGCAGTCAAGGGACGAGACGCAAATACGACCTGTCGTTTGCTTCCATCAATACCCTGCGAGAACACTGCTCCGATTGCTATACCGGAAGCATCTGTTGTGACGTACGTTTCAGCACTTGGTTCGAAGAGCGCGAGAACAGGCGGAGATGCTATTTTGTCTTTCAGCGTGTTGAACGCGAAGTCCTGCTCATCCGTCCATTCCCACTGTGTGTCTTTCCGTAGCAGCTACTGTAGCGGTTCTGCGATCTGCGCGTACTGCAGCACAAACTTGCGGTAGAAGTTGGTGGTGCCCAGAAATTACGCTAGCTCTTTCACGTTAGTTGGGGCGGGAGAGCGTTGATGGCTTGGACATTGTCCTGAGTAGGCTCAACTCCAGTCGCTGTCACTCTGTACCCGAGAAAGTCAATCTCGGATGCTGTAAATGTGCACTTTGCTGCGTTGAGCGTCAAGTTGTGTTGCACGAGTCGAGCTATCACTGCATGCAGTCATTGATCATGTCCCTCCTTGTCCTTTCCATGGACAACGACATCATCGCGGAGATTGGGTGCTCCGCCAATACCTGCCAGAACCGACGCCATGATTTTTTTAGCACAGTCCATACGGCATCCTACGGTACTGAAATACTCCTTCACGTGTAATGAATGCTGACAACTGCCGACTGCGCTCTGCTAGTGATACCTGAAGGTAGCTTCGGCGCATGTCCAGTTTTGTGAACACCGTTGAACCGTGGAACGACGCAGCTAGCTCTTGTATTGTTGGCAGAGGGTATTTGTCCGGAATGATGGCTTTGTTGACCAATTTGAGATCGATGCACAGCCTGAGTTCACCCTTCTTGCGTCGTGCGATGACCAGATTCGATATCCAAGGGAATGAATCGATGCGCTCAATGATACCATCCTTTTCGAGTCGTTTCAGTTCCATTGAGACTTCCGCGCGAATGGAAAATGGTAGATGCCGTAGGCGTTGTGAAACAGGCCGGACTGATGTGTCTACACGAGGTGCGTGGCAATACCCTTTAACTATCCCAAAACCCGAGAAAAGGGTGGGGTACTCATGCGCATAGTCGGCGTCGCTGATCACATTGATGTTCATGCCGGTTGAGTCCTGAAGCTTGAACCCTCGTTGATCAAACAAATTGACTCCCATCAGACTCTTTCCTTCTGCGACGTAGAATGTGAAGCTATCGAGCTTAACTCCTTTGTAACAAACAGGAACTGTCACTAGCCCTATCGTGAGTATGGTTGAACCATCATAAGCACGAAGAGTGTCCCTCAGGGCAGCAAGTGGGTAGTCCGAAAAGTACCTTATGTAGAGATCGACGTTCAATATTGAAACCTTCACCCCCACATCTACAGAGAAGCGATACCAAGGTCCCAGCAATCTCGACCCTGCAGTCTTTGAAAGCCCCTGTTGGCCGAACATCCTGGTCAGCCCTGTCCTTTATGGAGTATACGTCGTGTCCACACGGAGATTCATCGTCTATGTGGCGGACAGATGACGCCTCCTCCTTCGCTGACCGGCATAATTTCTCGAAGTGATTCAGCTTTGAACATGCGTTGCATCGTTTACCGTACGCTGGACATTCCCCGGGAGCATGTGTCCGGCCCCAATTCAGACATTGATTGTTTGAGAAATTGTGTTTTGATTGCCTCTGAATGCCCTGCACTGGTGCTGTGTTCATCTGATGAGATGCATGACTAAATGCTCCCTCAGACTTGCCATCGGCTGTTGTTTGAGCACCCCGGCGTCATGCATCGCACTTTCAATTTGCACAGCTAACGCTTGTGCCTTTTCGAGTGTGAGAGCATCCTCCTCCATGAGAAGGTGCTCTCTAATCCGCGGGACAGAATCCTTTCGATCAGCTGGTCTCACACCAGCTCATCAGTCAGTGCTCCAAAATTGCACTTTGCAGCCAGTTCTATCAATGCAGAAGCAAATTGCTTCACTGGTTCGCCCTGTCCCTGTGACCGTTGGTGAAACCGGTATCTGTCTATCGGCACACTTGTCTTTGGGCCAAAATACTTGCCCAGTACATTAACTGCAGTACTGTACTCACTTGTTGCAGCACTGTCGAGCTGCGCGAAGATTCGCTGTCCCTCCATTCCGAGGTAATGCAGCAGAATCACTCGGCGGCGAATGTCCGAAATGGCCGCGCCGTCCAGGCCACTTGCGAACTTCCATACCAGCGTATCCATGGTACAGGAGGCTCTCCTGGAGTTTCCAAGAATGGAGATGGGGCAGCGAGGGTTAAACCAGCCATCCTCGTCGCCAGATGTTGTATTTGAGGGTTAAATATCTCACAAACGACACTTGGTGTACAGAATCCAAAGTGTATTTATTTCAAGCCAACATGACTGCTGCTTTCGCCCTGCAGATCCCCCCGGGACCCTCCCTGAGGAAACATTCATTTCAAGACAGAGCCCTCTAGTGGTGACTGCAGGACACATCTCTCTCCTTCCCTCTCTCCCTCCACCCCTCTCTCCCTCTCTTCATATCTGCATGAAATACTCTTGGAGGAGACAATTAACCGACGGATCTGAAACCTGCAGAGGCTGCACCTCATTTGAAGTGTCACAGCATTTAATTAGAACCTGCTCAAGCTGAGGAGAGGAGAGGAGAAAGGAGAGGGGAGGAGAGGAGAGGGGAGGAGAGAAGAGTGGAGGAGAGGAGAGGGGAGGAGAGGTGCATGGAGGAGAGGAGAGGGGAGGAGAGTTTAGTTTAGTATAGCTCCTTACACACCTCCCCGTCTCTGTAACCCCCTCCCCTCCTCTTCAGCCCCTACACCCCTCTCCCCGTCTCTGTAACTCCCTCCCCACTTACCTGTTCTGGGTTTGTGAAGTTAAAGACCTCTGCACACTGCAAGAAATCGGACATCATATCCCTGTGTCTCTCCATGTCCGTAGCGAGAATCAGCTCTCTCATCCCCTGAGTTAGAAGCATATGTTTAGTTCAGAGATACAACGTAGAAACAGGCCCTTCGGCCTACCGAGTCCGTGCAGACCAGCGATCACCCTTTCACACACTAGTTCTGTGTTTAGTTTAGAGATACAGCACAGAAACAGGCCCTTCGGCCCACCGAGTCCGTGCCGACCAGCGATCACCCCTTCACACACTAGTTCTTGAAACATGGAAACATAGACAATAGGTGCAGGTGTAGGTCATTCGGCCCTTCCAGCCTGCACGGCCATTCACTGTGATCATGGCTGATCATCCAGAATCAGTAACCCTGTTCCTGCTTTCTCCGCATATACCTTGATTCCGTTAGTCACAAGAGCTAAGGACTCGAAGGGCTGAATGGCCTAATCCTGCACCTATTGTTTATTGTCCAAATCTAACTCTCTCTTGAAAACATCCAGTGAATCAGCCTCCACTGCCTTTTGTGGCACAGATTTCCACAGATTCACAACTCTCTGCGTAGGAAATGTTTTTCCTCGTCTCAGTCTTAAATGCCCGACCCCTTTCGTAAAAGTCCGAGGAGCAGAATTAGGCTGTTCGGCCCATCGAGTCTACTCTGCCATTCATTCATGGCAGATCTATCTCTCCCTCCTAACCCCATTCTCCTGCCTTCTCCCCATAACCCCTGACACCTGCACTAATCAAGAATCTATCCATCTCTGCCTTAAATATATCCACTGACTTGTGGCCTCCACCACCGTCTGTGGCAAAGAATCCCACTGATTCACCACCCTCTGGCTAAAGAAATTCCTCCTCATCTCCTTCCTAAAGGAACGTCCTTTAAATCTGAAGCCGTGACCTCTGGTCCTAGACTCTCCAACTCCCTCCCCTCCTTTTCTCCCCCCTCCCTTTCACATCTCCCCTCCTCTCTCACCCCTTCTATCCCTCCCCTCATCTGCCCCTCTCTCCTCCCCATTTCCCCTCCCTATCTCCACTCCCCCTCATCTCCTCTCCTCCCCCCCCTCTCTCTTCTCTTCTCTCCACCCCTCCCTTCTCCTCTCCACCCCCCTCCACTCCCTTCTCTTCCCCTCTCCTCTCCTCTCCTCTCCACCTTGTGGATCTCAGCGGCCTCTCCATCGGTGGCTCCGCCGAGTATATCGCACTCCTCCTCGGCCAGGATCTGAAAAGCGACCGCGCAATGATGTTGTCCCAGCAGCGAGCGATCTCCGTATCGGCTCCACAATTCAGTGGCTGCTTTAGTCTGGTACCTGGAGAGGAGAGGAGAGGAGAGGAGGAGAGGAGAGGGGGAGACGATAGGAGAGAAGAGGAGGAGAGGAGAGGGAGGAGAGAAGGAGGAGGGGAGGAGAGGGGAGGGGAGGGGGAGGGGGAGGAGAGGGGAGGAAAGGAGGGGAGGAGGGGAGGGGAGGGGAGGGGAGGAGAGGGGAGGAAAGGAGGGGAGGGGAGGAGGGGAGGGGAGGAGGAGGAGGGGAGGGGAGGAGTGGAGGTGGAGGAGTGGGAGGGGAGGAGAGGGGAGGAGAGGAAAGGAGGGGAGGGGAGGGGAGGGGAGGGGAGGTAAGGAGGGGAGGAAAGGAGGAGAGGAGAGGAAAGGAGAGAAGAGAGCGGAGGAGAGAGAGAGATGAAAGAGAGGGTGAGTGAGAGGGAAAGAGGCAGGGGAGAGAGAGAAAGGGAGAGAGAGAGGGAGAGAGAGAACGCTCATTATGGAAATGTTTTGTAGAAGTGTGCTGTACGCGAGGGAGCAATGACAATTTAAGAGAGAAACTTCAAGGATAAAACACAAAGTGCTGGAATAACTCACTCAGACATGCACGTGATGACACAGGCGTGTTTGATCCCAAACCCAATTTTTCCAAATTATGTTGTTTATTGTTGTATACATGTACGATGTAGATACAATGAAAGGCTACTTAGCAGACGCATCACAGGCGTAGAGACAGATTCACATGAAACATTAATTATAGGGTAATTCTGTAAAACTGTTACGAGAGAACGGTGTAAATCTACAAGACATCAGTCAAAAAATCTTGTTATGCAAAGTGCATGGTAGTGCAAGAGGAATCACGGTTGCATTAGGATTGCACAAATGGTTTCAAGAATATAGTTGCAGGAAAGTAGCAGATCCTGAACCTGGTGGTGTGGAACTTCAGGCTTCAGTATCTCCTACCTGATTTAGCAGTGAGACGAGAGAACGGCCCGGATAAATGGGAGCCTTGATGACCGATGCGGCCTTCTTGTGGTGGGTTCTCATGTAGATGCTATTGATGGTGGGGAGGAGTGTGCCTGTGGTGAACTGGGCCAGGCCCACCACGCCATGCAGCCTCTTGCATTCCTGCGCATTGGATTGCCTTAGCAAGCCAATATGAAACTAGTCAGGATACTTTCCATCTGTACAAGTTTGTTAAGAGTTCAGCTAGAGGTTATTGTTGCAGCACCACTCAACCAGAGTTTCCCTCTCTCTGTAGTATCCTGTTGCAAAGGAAGGTACAGAGAACCAGGTATTGGACCTTACTGGTAATTTGGAGGGGATGATAGTGTTGAATGCCGAGCCGTAGTTGATGAATAGCTGCCTGACATATATTCTAGATGGTCTAGAGCAGAGTGCAGAGCCAGTGAGATAGTATTTACTGTTGACCAGCTGTGACAGTTAGCAAACTGAAGTGGATCCAAGTAATTTGTGAGGCAAGAGTTGATTTGCACCCGAACCAACCTCTGTAGGCACTTTATTACCGTGAATCTAAGATGGTAGTCAGTGAGGCAGATCACAGTGGTCTTCTTAAACATGGGAACCACTGTTGGAGCAGGTTTGAACCTTGACCACAGATGTGAGAGGTTGAAGATATTCTTGAATCCTCAAAGTAGATACTCAACACAGGTTTTTAGTACTCAGCCATGAACACTGTCTGGACTGGGTGCTTGATGTGAACTCATCTTCTTGAAGGAAGATCGGACATTGACTTCAGAGACCGAGATCACAAGGTCATCATGGCTGTGAGTGTTCAGGAAGGAGCCAATAGAAGTTATGTTATCAGGGAACAGGAATGTGCAATGTCCTAAGACAAATTGTTAAAGTATACATGTGGAGTGAAATGGAACGATCTAACCAAGGACTTGGTCTCAGAAAGCACATATCTATTTAGTTTTCATATGGGGAAAAAAAGTCATGTCAGCATGCACCAATAGAAAAGAGAAAAAGCGATATAATATTTTGTACAAACCAATGGCAAGTATGGCTTCATAATTCCGCTTCATGTTCTTATAACGGAGCTTCTCCCAGTCACTTATTTCTTCAAACTCTTCCTTGGGAAAATAGCCAGCAATGTCTTTGAAATGGTCGGCATCCTGGAAAAACAAACATTGTACCTGATACACGTTGGTGCATAATCTGTAATCATCAGATATTAATTCCAAAACAGATTTTAAAATATCATTTATTTATTTAATATCTGCAAATCCAGGATAATGAATCACAACTTAAAATTAACAGGTAGACAAAAGTGCTGGAGAAACTCAGCGGGCGCGGCAGTATCTATGGAGCGAAGGAATAGGCGATGTTTCGGCCCAAAACGTTGCATATCTCCTTCGCTCCATAGATGCTGCCGCACCCGCTGAGTTTCTCCAGCACTTTTATCTACCTTCGATTTTCCAGCATCTGCAGTTCGTTCTTAAAATTAACAGGTAACTTCTTCAGGATAGAAATGAGATATTCTAGGGTTGAGATAAATCAGTTGTTAATTGCAATCCAGCAAGATCAAAACATTATTGATTCAAAGAAGTAAAAAAACATATCACAGCATGAGAGGAAACTGCATTTAAAGTGCAGGTCAGGAGTGATCTGCTTGAAAGGTCCGGACCCAAAATGCTGACTATCAAGATTCAAGATTGCAGCTGACAGCCAACAGACATCAGTGTCTACATTTCTGGCAATGAAGACAGTAACGAACATGGGCTTCCCCCCACACTGAAGTCAGTAGCAGCACTCAGTGGCTGCTGCAAAACCACTATTGTAAAAAAGAATAAAATGTCAGTGGTAATCAGCAAGTCAGGCAGCATCTGTCGAGGTAGAAACTGAGTGAATCTTTCTGGTTCATATTCTTTCCTCACAGCTGGGGGAAGTTGCCAGATGGAGACAGACAACTAGAAGGATGAGGGCGATGGTCTGAATGGCCTCCCAGATCAATATTAATGTCAGTGGTCCACTTTTCAGCCCAGGGAACTCATCCATTCCTCACTGACAGCAATTCCTGGGGTTGTGATGGTCTGAGAAGGAGCAGCAGCATCTTCCCCGTTCCCAGGCTCCTGAGAGGACATTTATCTGGCATCTTCTGCCCGTTCTCCATGTCAAAGCTCCCTGGAGTCTCACCTCTGAGCCCTGCGTCCCAGACGTGGTCTTGTCTCCTTCAGCAGCTCCTCGGTCTCCGTTCCTGAGCTCAGATAGCCACTTCTCCTCACCTCACCCATGCTTACTTCTCCTCACCTACATCTCGACTAAACCCCTCGCCTCAACCAAACCTCACAGCTCATTATTAAAGGTAGACAAAAATGCTGGAGAAACTCAGCAGGTGAGGCACCATCAATGGAGCGAAAGAATAGGTGACGTCTTCAGTCTGAAGAAGGGTCTTGACCCGAAACGTCACCTATCCCTTCGCTCCATAGATGAAGCCTCACCCGCTGAGTTTCCCCAGCATTTTTGTCTATCTTCAATTTTTTCAGCATCTGCAGTTCTTTCTTAAACCTCATGACTAAACCTCGCTTCGACTAAACTTCACCTCACACCTAACCCTCAACTCACTAAACTTCGCCTCAACTAAACCTCACACCTCGACTAAACTTTACCTCACCTCAACTAAACCCCTCAATCACCTCAACCAAACTTCACCTCAGCTATACCTCAACTACATTTCACACCTCACAAACCTTGCTTCAATTAAACCCCTCGCTTCAACTAAACCTCACATCGACTAAACTTCTCCTCGACTAAACCCCACACCTCATTACTACACTACCTCCTCACACCTAAACCTCACTTCAACTAAACCCCTCGCCTCAAACCTCACCTCAACTAAACCTCACCTCAGGACTAAACCTCACCTCAGGACTTAACCTCACCTCAACTAAACCTCACACCTCAACTAAACCTCACACCTCGACTAAACCTCACACCTCGACTAAACCTCACACCTCGACTAAACCTCACATCTCAACTAAACCTCACACCTCGACTAAACCTCACACCTCGACTAAACCTCACACCTCGACTAAACTTTACCTCACCTCAACCCCTCAATCACCTCGACCAAACTTCACCTCAGCTAAACCTCAACTACATTTCACACCTCACTAAACCTTGCTTCGATTAAACCCCTCGCTTCAACAAAACCTCACCCGTCACTACTAAATTACTCCTCACAACTAATCCTCACCTCAACTAAACCCGACGCCTCGAACACCACCTCCACTAAACCCCCGCCACAACTGAACCCGCCTCGACTGAACCTAAACGTCACCTCAATAAACTCCACCTCGCGACTAGACTATTTATAGCCCCTCCCCCCCCGGCCGTTGGCGGCGCCTCACGTGAGCGGAGCGGCTCCACCCAGAGCGCGGGTCACGTGGACAACTCCGGCCCCCGGCGGGAAAAAGCGCCAAAAGCCGTCGCGAGTTTCCCGCCATCCTCGCCGGGGGGGGGGGGGGGGGCGGGGCGGGGGGGGAGCAGGCCTCGGACTCTACGTCAATGTCGACGTCAACGAGCGTGCCCCACCCCCCACCGGCTATCCGGGGCAATGCGCCTGCGCCGCCACGTGAGTGGAGCCGCTCCGCTCATGTGAGGCGCCGCCAACGGCCGGGGGGGGAGGGGTATAAATAGTCTAGTCGCGTGGGGTTTAGTGGAGGCGGGGTTTAGTGGAGGCGGGGTTTAGTGGAGGCGGGGTTTAGTGGAGGCGGGGTTTAGTGGAGGCGGGGTTTAGTGGAGGCGGGGTTTAGTGGAGGCGGGGTTTAGTGGAGGCGGGGTTTAGTGGAGGCGGGGTTTAGTGGAGGCGGGGTTTAGTGGAGGCGGGGTTTAGTGGAGGCGGGGTTTGTGGAGGCGGGGGTTTAGTGGGGTTTAGTGGAGGCGTGGGGGGTTTAGTGGAGGCGGGGTTAGTGGAGGCGGGGTTTAGTGGAGGCGGGGTTTAGTGGAGGCGGGGTTTAGTGGAGGCGGGGTTTAGTGGAGGCGGGGTTTAGTGGAGGCGGGGTTTAGTGGAGGCGGGGTTTAGTGGAGGTGGGGGTTAGCGGAGGCGGGGTTTTAGTGGAGGCGGGGTTCAGTCGAGGTGGGGTTCGAGGCAGGTGGGGTTCGAGGCAGGTGGGGTTCGAGGCGAAGGGTTTAGTTGAAGTGAGGTTCAGCTGTGAGGATTAGTTTAGTAGTGAGGTGTGAGATTTAGTTGAGGTGAAGTTTACTCGACGTGAGGTTTACATGAAGTGAGGGGTTTAATCGAAGCAAGGTTTAGTTAGGAGTGAAATGTAGTTGAGCTTTAGCTCAGGTGAAGTTTGGTCGAGGTGATTGAGGGGTTTAGTTGAGGTGAGGTAAAGTTTAGTCGAGGTGTGAGGTTTAGTTGAGGTGAAGTTTAGTCGAGGCGCAGTTTAGTGAGTTGAGGGTTAGGTGTGAGGTAAAGTTTAGTCGAGGTGAGGCTTAGTCGTGAGGTTTAAGAAAGAACTGCAGATGCTGGAAAAATCGAAGATAAGACAAAAATGCTGGGGAAACTCAGCGGGTGAGGCAGCATCTATGGAGCGAAGGAATAGGTGACATTTCGGGTCAAGACCCTTCTTCAGACTGAAGACTTCACCTATTCCTTCGCTCCATTGATGCTGCCTCACCCGCTGAGTTTCTCCAACATTTTTGTCTACCTTTAGTAGTGAGGTGTGAGGTTTGGTTGAGGCGAGGGGTTTAATTGAGGCGAGGGGTTTAGTTGGGGTGTACGTGAGAAGTGAGCGTAGGTGAGGTGAGGAGAAGTGGGTGTCTGAGCTCAGGAAGGGAGACCGAGGAGCTGCTGAAGGAGACGAGACCATGTCTAGGACGCAGGGCTCAGAGGTGAGACTTCAGGGAGCTTTGACATGGAGAACGGGCAGAAGATGCTGGATAAATGTCCTCTCAGGGGCCTGGGAATGGGGAAGATGCTGCTGCTCCTTCTCAGACAATCACGACCCCAGGAATTGGTGTCAGTGAGGAGTGGATGAGTTCCCTGGGCTCTGGAGTGGATCACTGACATTAATATTGATCTGGGAGGCCATTCAGACCATCTCCCTCATCCTTCTAGTTGTCTGTCTCCATCTGGCAACTTTCCCCCGCTGAATGAAACATTCATTCAGTTTCTACCTCCTCACAGATGCTGCCTGGCTTGCTGATTACCACCGACAATTTATTCTTTTTTACAATAGTGGTTTTGCAGCAGCCACTGGGTGCTGCTCCTGACTGCAGTGTTGGGGAAGCCCATGTTAGTCACTGTCTTCATTGCCAGAAATATAGACACTGATGTCTGTTGGCTGTCAGCTGCAATCTTGAATCTTGACAGGCAACATTTTGGGTCCGGACCTTTCAGGCAGATCACTCCTGACCTGCACTTTTAATGCAGTTTCCTCTCATGCTGTGATATGGTTTATTACTTCTTTGAATCAATAATGTTTTGATCTTGTTGGAATGCGATTAACAACTGATTTCTTTCAACCCTAGAAAAAAAATCACTATATTCTGAGTGAAGAAATACCTAATTTCTATCCTGAAGATGTTACCTGTTAAGTTAAAGGGAACTGCAGATGCTGGAAAATCGAAGGTAGACAAAAGTGCTGGAGAATCTCAGCGGGTGCGGCAGCATCTATGGAGCGAAGGAAGTAGGCAACGTTTTGGGCCTTCGCTCCATAGATTCTGCCGCACCCGCTGAGTTTCTCCAGCACTTTTGTCTACCTGTTAATTTTAAGTTGTGATTCAATATCCTGGAATTGTCCTACATTAAATAAATAAATGATATTTTAAAATCTGTTTTGGAATTAATATCTTGATGATTACAGATTATGCACCAACGTGTACAAGGTACAATGTTTGTTTTTCCAAGATGCCGACCATTTCAGACATTGCTGGCTATTTTTCCAAGGAAGAGTTTGAAGAAATAAGTGACTGAGAAGCTCCGTTATACGAACATGAAGCGGAATTATGAAGCAATAATTGCCATTGGTTTGTACAAAATATTATATCCTTTTTTTTCCATTTCTATTGATGCATGCTGACATGAGTTTGTCTCCCCACATGAAATCTAAATAGATATGTGCTTTCTGAGAGCAAGTCCTTGGTTAGATCCTTCCACCTTCCATTTCACTCCTCTGGTATATTTTGAGAATGTGACTGAGGATGGCCGGCTTCACCTGCAGCGCTGCATCAACACGTGGCTCATGCGAGTTGTTTCCCCAGTCTATATCCGATGCATTTGCAGCGTGGTCCCTGCTCCTCTGGCCGCCGTGAGGTTGCCGAGGTGGGCAACGAGTGCATGTGTGTGTGGGACCCCGGTGAGTGCGGGCGGGAACGAGAGCGTCAGGAAATGGAGGCGAGACTCAAGGAACTGCAGATGATTTTTTTGTTTTTATTTTGAGATACAGCACGGAAACAGGCCCTTTGGCCCACCGCGTCTGCGCCGACCAGCGATCCCTGCACATTAACATCATCCTGCACCCACTAGGGACAATTTTTACATTTACCAAGCCGATTAACCTACAAACCTGTAGGTCTTTGGACTGTGGGATGAAACCGAAGATCTCGGAGAAAATCCGCGCAGGTCAAAAAAAAATCAAACAAGCTTTATTGTCATTTAGAAATATATCGATATATGCAATTCCAAACGAAATTCCGTTGCATTTGGCTCCCCGTGCAACACGATAATAAACAGAAGGATAAAATTGATAAAAAGATAAAAAGATAAAATAGACAATGGTGGCAGCCCATTACATGGCATTCAGGAGTCTGATGGCTTGTGGGAAGAAGCTGTTGCAGAACCTTGACGTTCTGCTCCTTATGCTACGATATCTTTTGCGTGAGGGCAGCAGAGTGAACAGTCCATGATGGAGATGTGTGGGGTCCTTTATAATACTGCTGGCCTTAGACAAGCAACGTTTGGTCGCAATATCCCCGATTGAGGGGAGAGCAGTCCCAATGGTTTTTTCAGCCGTCCTCACCACTCTGCACGGACTTCCAGTCGGAGGCTTTACAGTCCCCAAACCAGACAGAGATGCAGCTGGTCAGAATACTCTCTATGGTGCCCCTGTAGAAAGTGGTGAGGACGGGATGGGGGAGGTGAGCTCTTCTCCCCGTGAGGTCACTGGGAGAACGTACTAATTCCGTGCAGACTGCACCCGTAGTCGGGATGGAACACGGGTCTCCGGCGCTGCATTCACTGTAAGGCAGTAACTCTACCGCTGCGCCACCTTGATGGATTACAATTTTTTTTTAAATGCTGGAGTAACTCAGCGGGTCAGGCAGCATCTATGAAGGACATGGATAGTTGACGATTTGGGTTGAGACCCTGGGAGGAGGGACTTGTGAGGAACCGAGGGGAAGAGGGTCTGAGTTGTGAGGGAGGAGGATTTGAGGAGAAGTGAGGGAGACTGACGGACAGGTGGTGTCTGTGAGTAAGGGGTGAACAGTTCCTCTCACAGAACAGCGCTTCTTTCATCATCATCCCTTCCACAACACAACATTCCCTTCTCCCAGCCCCTCCCACAGTTCAGTGCTCCCTCCTCACTGCCCCTCCCGCAGCACAGTGCTCTCTCATCAGTGCTCCTGTCAGAAACCCAGGCATTCTCGCCCGATGGACAGACTGGGAGAAGACTATAGAAACATAGAAAATAGGTGCAGGAGGAGGCCAATCGGCTCTTTGAGCCAGCACCGCCATTCATTGTGATCATGGCTGATCATCCCCACTCAATAACCCATGCCTGCATTCTCCCTTGATTCCACTAGCCCCTAGAGCTCTATCTAACTCTCTCTTGAATCCATCCAGTGATTTGGCCTCCACTGCCCTCTGTGGCAGGGAATTCCACAAATTCACAACTCACTGGGTGAAAAAGTTTTTTCTCACCTCAGTCTTAAATGGCCTCCGCTTTATTCTAACACTGTGGCCCCCTAGTTCTGGACTCGCCCAACATTGGGAACATTTTTCCTGCATCTAGCTTGTCCAGTCCTTTTATAATGTTGTATGTTTCTATAAGATCCCCCCTCATCCATCTAAACTCCAGTGAATACAAGCCTAGTTTTTTTCAATCTTTCCTCATATGACAGTCCCGCCATCCCTGGGATCAATCTCATGAACCTACGCTGCACTGCCTCAATCACAGGGATGTCCTTCCTAAAATTAGAAGATCAAAACTGTACACAATATTCCAGGTGTGGTCTTACCAGAGCTCCATACAACTGCAGAAGAACCACTCTACTCCTATACTGAAATCCTCTTGTTATGAAGGCCAACATTCCATTAGCTTTCTTCACAGCTTGCTGTACCTGCACGCCAACTTTCAGTGACCAGTGTACAAGGCCACCCAGGCCTCGCTGTACCTCCCCCTTACCTCATTGAAATAATAATCTGCCCCTTGTTTTTGCCACCAAAGTGGATAACCTCACATTTATCTGTATTATTCTGCATCTGCCACACATCTGCCCACTCACTCAACCTATCCAGGTCGCCCTGCAACCTCCTAACATCCTCTTCACAATTCACACTGCCACCTAGCTTTGTGTCATCTGCAAACTTGTTAGTTTTGCTCCTAATTCCCTCTTCCAAATCATGAATATATATGGTAAACATATTGTGGCCCCAACACCGATCCTTGCAGCACTCCACTCGCCACTGCCTGCCATTCTGAAAAGGACCCGTTCACTCCTACTCTTTGCTTCCTGTCTGCCAACCAATTTTCTATCCATGTCAACACCCTATCCCCAATACCATGTGCTCTAATTTTCCCGTACGGGACCTTATCAAAGGCTTTCTGATAGTCTAGATACACTACATCCACTGGCTCCCCTTCATCCATTTTACTTGTCACATCCTCAAAAAATTCCAGAAGATTAGTCAAGCATGGTTTTCCTTTCATAAATCCATGCTGACTTGGACTAATCCTTTTACTGCTATCCAAATGCCCCATTATTACCTCTTTAATAATTGACTCCAGCATCTTTCCCACCACCGACGTCAGGCTAACTGGTCTGTAATTCCCTGTTTTCTCTCTCGCTCCTTTCTTAAAAAGTGGGATAACATTAGCTATCCTCCAAACCACAGGAACTGAACCTGAATCTATTGAACATTGGAAAATTATCACAAATGCGTCCACTATTTCTAGAGCCACCTCCCTGAGGACCCTGGGATGCAGACCATCAGGCCCAGGGGATTTATCATCCTTCAGTCCCATTAGCCTACCCAATACTATTTCTCGCATACTCCAATAACGTACAGGTTTGTAGGTTAATTGGCTTGGTATAAGTGTAAATTGTCCCCAGCATGTGTGGGATGGTGCGGGTATCGCATGTCGGCATGGACTAGGTGGGCCACGGTTTTTTACCACGCTGTTTCTCTAGACAAAACCTAGAACTAGTGTGTGAGTGGGTGATCGATGGTGGTACAGGATTAGGTGGGCCGAAGGGCCTGTTTCCGCGCTAAAAAAAATCAATGCTGTTAATGGACTTGCCGTTAACTGTACACTCTCCTTGTGTCTTCAACCTCCCAAAGTGCAACACCGCACTCTTGCTCGGATTAAACTCCGCCTGCCATTTCTCCACCCCTTTCTGCATCTCATCTTCATCCCGCAGTATCTTCCGACAGCTTCCTCACTGTCTGCAACTCCTCCAATCTTGGTGTCGTCAGCAAACCCACTCAGCCACAGATCGCCAGCATCTTCACACATGCGCTCTGACGGTGAGGGACAGCGCCCCCATGTGGTCCTGGACATTTTTGCCGCTGTAAATAGAATAAAGCACCTGAGTTCACCGTGTTACTGTGAATGTCGGAGTGGTCACTGCCGAACCCGGCTCTCTGTCAATGCCACGCACCCTATCTACTCGTGCTGCCTCCTACAGTGAGCTGTGAACCTGGACTCCTAGATCCAGCTGCACATCAATGCTGTCAATGTAGAAGGGTCTCGTTCCAAAACGTCACCCATTCCTACTCGGTCCGGTATGAATATTGATTTCTCTAACTTCAAGTAACCCCTGCATTCCCTCTCTCTCCATCCCTCCCCCACCCAAGTCGCACCAGCTTCTCGTTCCCAGCCAGCACACAGCCAACATTGTTTTGTTATCATCGTTATTTTTTTTGCATGTCACTCATTCATTTGTACTATATCTCTCTACATCACCGTCTATATATTTCATTTCCCTCTCCCCTGATTCAGTCTGAAGAAGGGCCTCGACCAGAAACGTCACCCGTTCCTTCTCTCCAGAGATGCTGCCTGTCCGAATAAGTTACTCCAGGATTTTGTGTCTAGGGTTTAAACCAGCATCTGCAGTTCCTTCCTACACAGTTAATGCTTTAGTTTAGTTTAGAGATGCAGCACGCAAACAGACCCTTCGGCCCACTGAGTCTGCACCAACCAGCGATCCCCGCACACTAACAGTATCCTACACGGGTCACAGGGAGATCGTGCAAACTCCGTACAGACAGCACCCATGATCGGGATGGAACCCGGGTCTCAGGCGCTGTGAGGCAGCAGCTCTACCCGCTGCGTCACCGTGACCGCTCTGGACAGTTGGGGGGGAGGGGGGTTGTACAAGTTGAAAAAAACTGTTTCTTTAGGGGAAGTGGCTTTTATTGGCTGTAGCTTTATGTGGTCAGAGCAGGATGTGTTGGTTGGTGACATTTAAGCCTGGAAAATGTGAATTTATTCACTAGCTCCACTCCAGCACCTTCCATCCAACTCGTTCCTGAGGCTTTTATCACCTAGTCTGTGAACGGTATGGTTCTGAGAGAGGAGAGAGAGACAGAGAAAGAGAGAGAGAGAGAGAGAGAGAGAGGGAGAGGGAAGGGTGAGAGAGCAGCAATATTGAAAGGAGGAAGAGAGAGAGAAATTGGGGAGAGAAATAGAGAGAGACGGAGGTGTGAGAGAGAGCATGAGGGAGAGAGAGAGAGAGAGAGAGAGAGAGAGAGAGAGAGAGAGAGAGAGAGAGAGAGAGAGAGAGAGAGAGAGAGAGAGAGAGAGAGAGAGAGAGAGAGAGAGAGAGAGAGAGAGAGAGAGGAGAGAGGAGAAATGGAGAGAGAGGAGAGGGAAATGGAGAGGGAGATGGAGAGAGCGAGAGGGGGGAGAGGGAGAGAGGGAGGGGGGAGAGGGAGTAGGAGAGAGAGGGAGAGAGAGAGTGTGAGGGGGGGAGAGAGAGGGGGGGAGATGAGCAGGGCAGGATTTTTGACACAACTAAACTTGTGCTGATGGTCACCATCTTTCTTCGTCCGTTCTAGATCTTTCTGAATGACGATGACAAATTTATTGTGGGCGCTCCTGACCCTCGCCCAGGGTAGGTCCGTCACGCACTGAGGTCCGGCCAGGGGAAGTGAAAGGGCGTTACACCATGGGGGAAAGCAGAGGGGGACGGATGGATGGGGGTACACTGGGGAGAGGGACATTGAAACATAGACAATAGGTGCAGGAGTAGGCCATTCGGCCCTTCGAGCCTGCTCCGCCATTCAATATGATCATGGCTGATCATCCACAATCAGTGCCCCGTTCCTGCCTTCTCCCCATCTCCCCTGACTCCGCTATCTTTAAGAGCTCTATCTAACTCTCTTTCAAATTCATCCAGAGACCCGGATTCCACCGCCCTCTTCAGACTCACAACTCTCTGGGTGGAAAAGTTTTTTTCTCATCTCAGTTTTAAATTAGCAATGTTACAACATTTTGAGATTTTAAAAATCAAGTCTGCAATTTATCCCATCAGATTAAGCATAAAAAGAAGTTTAATTTGACACCTAATTCACTTTCATATCTTCAGTATTAAAAAAGTTATGGCCATTTTCATACTCGGAAATTAGCATTTTGTTCCCTTTTGCTTTTCCATTGACTTAACACAAAAGCTGTGATCGAGGACAGTCAAAAGCCCATAACTTTCTTAAGAATTAAGAGAACTGAAATAAGTTTTCAGTTATTATAGATTGAAGCATTCTGAAACAAATATGAAACAATCTTACTTGGATGACCTGAAATTAAAGCATATAATTAGTTAGTTACCCAATTGTAGCTAATTATAAAATTCAATTACTAGATCTAAACATCTATCCATTTCTTAAGAGTAAATTAACATTTTTAAATAGCCCAAGCGTCCAAATAACATTCACACAAGAATTCACAATATAACATGATTTTTAAATTTCATTGTCATGAATTTATAGACCAAATGGAAGGAATTTAGTATTTAATTCCTCTAAATTAATGGCCATTTAAATAATCTTGCGAGTTTGATTTTGTGGAACGCGATCGTTTGGAACGTTGCAGTGAATTTAAACCCCATATCAGCAGGAAAAATACTGCCGGTTCATATGGGGCCTAAATCACCTTTTCGCTACGTAAAATGTGTATTAAGGTAATCCTAAGAAGCACGTTTATATGTAAAAAAAACGGCTTTCCTTTAGCTGTCCCCTACCTGAAATCCGTCCCGGTTATCGGCATTCATGGCTTTAGAAGCAGCTTTTTAACTTTACTCCAGCACTGAAATTGTCCAGCGATTTAAAAAATAAATTAAAAAATTCACAGAACGGCCGTCGGAACAAATCTTCAGCATTTGCTAGCTCCCCGAGAAAATATATCCAGGCCAGGCGGTAGAAAACCGCATTTTAACACCGCCCCCCCACCCCCTCCAAGGTGCCAAAGTCACGCACACGGCCAGTGACAGAACTGTAGCACCGCTGAAGGTAACATTTGTAAAATACCTATTTAAATGGTCTCCCCCTTATTCTTAAACTGTGGCCCCTGGTTCTGGACTCCCCCAACATCGGGAACATTTTTCCTGCATCTAGCTTGTCCAGACCTTTTATAATTTTATACGTTTCTATAAAATCCCCCCTCATCCTTGTAAATCCCAGTGAATATAAGCCCAGCCGCTCCAACATATGTTGGAGCTCTCCCCAACTTCACTCTCTCCCTCCTGTCTCAGCATATGACAGTCCCGCCATCCCAGGAATTAACCTGGTAAACCAACGCTGCACTGCCTCAATAGCAAGAATGTCCTTCCTCAAATTAGGAGACTAAAACTGCACACAATACTCCAGGTGTGTTCTCAGGGTCCTGTACAACTGCAGAAGGACCTCTTTGCTCCTATACTCAACTCGTCTTGTTATGAAGGCCAACATGCCATTCGCTTTCTTCACTGTGACTCTGTGACTGAGTCTGTGTCTCTGTGACTGTGTCTCTGCCTCTCTGTGACTCTGTGTGTCGGTGACTCTGTGACTGAGTCTCTGTGTCTCTGTGACTGTGTCTGTCTCTCTGTCGCTCTGTGACTCTGTCTCTCTGTGTCTCTGTCGCTCTGTGACTCGGTCTCTCGGTCTCTCTATCTCTCTGTGACTCTGTGACTCTGTGACTGTGTCTCTGTGTCTCTGTGACTCTGTGACTCTGTGACTCTGTGACCCTGTGTTTCTATGTCTCGGTGACACTGTCTCTCTCTGCATGTGTGGTTGCCGATCAGTGGGAGGTGAAGTCTCCGAGGGATGTCATGGCTGCCGCGGGAACCTGCTTAAGGATTCCTTGCTCCTCCCGTCCCACCGGGTCTCAGCTGAAATCCGTTCAGTGGCTGAAGGGTGACAAGACGCAAAGCACCCTCATCGTAAGCTCTGCCAAAAACCCCGACCCTCTCCATGATCCAAGAGCAAAGATCCCAGAACAATGGGAGAGAGACAAGGACTTCACCCTGACAATCGACAGTCTGACCAAGTGGGACGAGGGATGGTACTACTTCCGAATGGAGAACAAGCAGGATGAGAAATATTCCGGACTGGACGGGGTTCTGCTGAATATATCCGGTAAGACAAACACAAAGTGCTGGAGTAACTCAGTGGGTCAGGTAGCGTCTCTGTGGAGAATGTGGACAGGTACAAAGTGCTGGAGTAACTCAGCGGGTCAGGCAGCATCTCTGGAGAATGTGGATAGGTACACGCACACTCTCACACATGCACACACACCACGCGCACACACACACTCACACACACTCTCTCACACTCACGTGCACACACAGCCACAAACATACTCACACACATACGCACACTCACACGCACACACACGTGCACACGCGGTGTCCAGGGGGCCTTCCGTGATCGCTGGTCGCCGCGGGGGGTGGAGAGCATTGTAAATGTAATTTAGTTTAGCGTAGAGATACAGAGTGGAAACAGGCCCTTTGGCCCATCGAGTCTACGCCGACCAACGATCCCCGCACACTAACACTATCCTACACACACTAGGGGACAATTTACATTTATACCAAGCCAATTAACCTACAAACCCGCACATCCTTGGAGTGTGGGTGAAAACCGAAGATCTCGGAGAAAACCCATGCAGGTCACGGGGAGAACGTACAAACTCCGTACAGACAGCACCTGTGGTCGGGATGGAACCCGGGTCTCCGGCGCTGCATTCGCTGTAAGGCAGCAACTCTACCGCTGCGCCATCGCGACTGCCCAAAATAAGAATGTCACTCTTGTGTTATAATGATCTCCTGATGTAAGATAGACACAAAGTGCTGGAGTAACTCAGCGGGACAAGCAGCATCTCTGGAGAGAAGGAATGGGTGACCTTTTGAGTCGAGACCCTTCTTCAGACTGATGTCAGGGGAGGGGGCGGGACAAAGATAGGCTCGATGCTGGGAGCGCAGCTATTTACAATATACACCAATGATTTAGATGAAAGGATTCAAAGTTCATTAGCAAATTTGCTGATGACACTAAGCTGGGTGGCAGTGTGAACTGTGAGGAGGATGCACTGAGAATGCAGGGTGACTTGGACAGGTTGGGGGAGTGGGCACATGCATGGCAGATGCAGTTTAATGTGGATAAATGTGAGGTTGTCCACTTTGGTAGCAAAAACAAGAAGGCAGATTACTATCTAAATGATGTCAAGTTGGGTAAAGGGGAAGTACAACAGGGTCTGGGGGTCCTTGTACATCAGCCAATGAAAGTATGCATGCAGGTTCAGCAGGCAGTGAAGAAAGCGAATGGCATCTTGGCCTTTATAACAAGAGGAGTTGAGTATTGGAGCAAAGGGGTCCTTCTGCAGTTGTACAGGGCCCTAATTAGACCACACCTGCAGTATTGTGCGCAGTTTTGGTCCCCACATTTGAGGAAGGACATTCTTGCTATTGAGGGAGAGCAGCGTAGGTTCACCAGGTTAATTCCCAGGATGGTGAGACTGTCATATGCTGAGAGAATGGAGTGGCTGGGCTTGTACATTCTGGAGTTTAGAAGGATGAGAGGGGATCATATTGAAACATATACAACTATTAAGGGTTTGGAGACGCTAGAGGCAGGAAACATGTTCCCGATGTTGGGGGAGTCCAGAACCAGGGACCACAGTTTAAGAATAAGGAGTAAGCCATTTAGAATGGATAAGAGGAAATACTTTTTCACACAGAGAGTTATGAGTCTATGGAATTCTCTGCCTCAGAGGGCGGTGGAGGCAGGTTCTCTAGATGCTTCCAAGAGAGAGCTAGATTGGGCTCTTAAAGATAGCAGAGTCAGGAGATATGGGGAGAGGGCAGGAATGGGGTACTGATTGGGGATGATCAGCTGTGATCACATTGAATGGCGGTGCTGGCTGGAAGAGCCAAATGACCTACTCCTGCATCTATTGTCTATTTTACTTTGGAGTCACGTGAGTGACTACGTGAAGAAGCCCCGCCAGGCGCATGCGCGTCATTACGTCCACGCATGTCGCACTGAACGGGCTGGAGGGCACAGCTCCACCAGCGGTAAGTAGGAACTTCTAAGGTAAGTGTTTTACAAACTTTACCAAGAAGTATTTCCACTCCGTAAAGCTGGCTCGAGCAGTCAGTAGGAGTTGGAGAAATTGAGCTGTCAGGAGGAGGATCCGTTCTTAGCGTGGGTCCAGGGATTCACGAATTCGATCGGGTCGGGAGATCAGCGCGGCGATGCCGTTTCCGATGCCGGGTGCCGTTTTACCGGCAGCAGTTACGACAGCGAACGACTCTTCCGCACTAGCTCCAGGAGCTAAGCAGCCTGAGGCTGCTGCTAGCCATAAACAGGCAAAGAGAAAGTCTCACAGACCTGTGTTGTCTGACGACAATGGTGACTCTCCCCCTGATACTAAAAGAATGTGGGGGAGGATGGACAACATGGAGCAGATGCTCCAAACTTTGATTACATAAGGGTCCAAGGGCCCAGTGCTGTCCAAGAGGGCCCATACCAAGCACCACATATGGAGGGGTTTCCATATATTGGGGTTTTCCTTTCAGCGCCTTGTTTAGGACTGGAGGATGCCTCTCTAGAATATGATTTGGGAGAAGCAGGGCAGGATGCAGCTGAGCCTGATTCTGGTGTCCCTGCTTATGTGCAAACACCAGCGCACAAGAGCCACGCTCCGGGTGTCTCGGAAATAGCAATGAGTTTTGCTATTCCGGAGGGGACTAGTGAGGCAATGGAAGAATACCTTGCCAGCAATATCAATTATTTAGTATCTCACCAGCTCCAGCAAGCTATGATGCAAGTGTCTGCAAACAAATATAAGACACCTGTTTAATGTGCATCACTAAAAGTGCCCATGGTGAACCCAGCTATCTGGGCACCCATGAGTCCTTCTTTGAGGGGACAGGAGGTTCGGTATCAACACGTCCTCCAACTGGTGGCTGCAGCAATTACTGCATTTGGCACTATGGTCCAAGGGACAATCATTCCTCAAAATCAAAAAAGATATGTTGGCTATTTTATGCAATGCATTTTTCAGGTAAATTGCATCAGGGAAAATCGCCATCAGGCCAACCCTCAACCAAAAATTTGCTGCTCTATGTAAGGCGACTAATGTACTAACGCCTGAATTCCTGTTTGGAACAGACCTTGTCATGAAAATTCGTGAAATTAATGATGAGGCCAAAACAATTGGCTTAATGTACTCAAGCATTTCAAGGCCACCTATTCGAAAACCTGGTTTAATATACTGAAGGTCAGATCCAGGTGCTGGGCCCAGCAGGGGGAGGCCAGTGGGGCAACGAGGGTACCCACCGAGACAGACCGGCTACAACCCCAATATGGGCAGACAACAGACTTACAGGTCAACTGTAGAGGTACAGGGGATTTTGTTAACGATAAAGTTCTGGTGGCCAATCTCCTATTGGAGGTGGATTACAATTGTTTTCTAATGAATGGTGCTGTATAACGTCTGATATGTTTATACTAAATACTGTCTCACGTCTACCATTGAGTTTATCTCACGGATAGATCCACCTCAACAGCACAAGCCTAATACAATGTGGGTGTTTTCTGCTCCAGAGACTGAACAGGTAAACGATGTTGATTGATAAAGCCATTAATCATCCTCAACAATTGTGTCTAATATTTCCCCAGACCTCAAAAAGATGTGTGTTGTAGAGTATTTCTGGACCTCACTCACTTAAATTCTTCAGTTCTCTATAGGCATTTTAAACTGGACACCTTCGTTACTGCTAAACAGCTGCTATCACTGGGCTGTTATGTGGCAACTATTGATTTGCAAGATGCGTATTATTCACTGCCAATTCATGCTCATTATTGCAGGTACTTGAAATTTAATTGGATGGGACAGCTGTGGCAATACAAAGCATTGCCTAATGGATTAAGTTCAGCACCCAGGCTATTTACTAAAACCTGTGCTGGGGCTATTGAGGGCCCATAATCACATTGTAATAGCTTATTTAGATGATATCTTAATTATCAGCAACACTAAAGAGTCAGCTGAAGAATCGGTTGCAGCAACCAAAAAATGTGCTTGATTCGTTAGGATTTTGGTCCATCCAACTAAGTCCAAGTTACAGCCAACTCAAAATATTGAGTATTTGGGGTTTCTTATTGATTCAGTTGATATGACAGTAACATTACCAACAGCCAAGGTTGTGGATGTTGTTGATGTCTGTACGTGCCTCCCACAAAAACTTTATCCCTCCACCCGAGAAGTCGCTAAGGTCATTGGGGAATGGGTAGCAGTTTTTCCTGCAGTACATTTTGGGCCTTTGCATTATCAACATTTGCAGAGAGCATGAGAACAAGCACTAAAATCGAATGCAGGCCATTTTGATCGGGTTATGCAATTACCAACCACAGCTCTCGCAGAATTGCAGTGGTGGATTGTTAATGTAAATCAAGCTACCAATAACATTTTGGTACAAGACCCTTCACTGATCTTACAGACTGATCTAAGCGCTCTAGGATGGGGGGCTATGGACACAGAGTCTAGCTGTGGGGATAGATGGCATGAACACGAAGGGTTGATTCGCCACACACATGGGATACATTCTTTGGAATTATTGGGGGCATTTTATGGGTTAAAGGCATATTGCTCCTCAATGAAGGATTTATTGTATTGTATATCTTTATTATCATTTTTCTGAGTATTTACATACCCAGAGGAAAACGAAAAAGTGTTTCTCAACCAGTGTCCATTCAGTGTGTGGTAAAAAATAAATAGAAATAAAGAATAAAAGTACATATATCATGAGTTCCGATCGGCAGTGGCACAACAATGGCTCTGCTTCAGTGTGTCCAGGTTGGTGTTTGGTGTGCGATACTTTGGCAGGGGGCAAAGTCCGTTTATCAGTTTAATTGCTTGCGGGAAGAAGGTGAGGAGCATCCTGCTGGTTTTGCAGCTGATGCTCCTGTACCTCTTCCCAGATGGCAGGATGGAGAATATGTGATGCGATGGGTGGTAGGGGTCTTTGATGATGAAGATGGCTCTGCTGATACATCTCTTCCTGTATATGTCCAGCAATAAAGGGAGTGGAGCACCAATAATCCTGCTGGCGGTCTTCACAATCCTGTCCAGTTGGTGCCGTTCATACACCTTGCAGCTCCCGAACCAGGAGGTGATGCCGTAGGTTAATGCCTTCTCGATTGTCCCCCTATAAAAGGTTCGTAGGTGTGCAGTGGGGAGACCTGCTTTCCGTAGTCTTCGGAGAGGGTATAGTCGCTGCTGGGCTCTCTTGACCAGTGCAGTGGTGTTGGTCGTGGACGTCAGGTCATCTGACAGGTGGAGTCCTAGGAACTTCACACTGCTGACCCTTTCCACATGAGCTCCATCGATGTGCAGAGATGTATGGCGTTGTTTTCCCGCCCTCCTGAAGTCAACCACCATCTTCTTCGTTTTTCCCACATTAAGAATGAGGTTGTGGGATTTGCACCATCCTGTGAGCAGCTCCACCTCCATCCTGTACGCCGACTCATCATTGTCACTGATGAGACCCACCACTGTTGTGTCATCAGCGAACTTGTTGATGAAGTTGTTGTTGAGTCTAGCAGTAGAGTCGTGTGTAAGCAGACTAAACAGCAGGGGGCTTAGGACACAGCCTTGGGGGTGTGCCAGTGCTCATGGCTATGGTTTTTGATGTCCTACTGCCCACCCTGACTGTCTGTTGCCATTGTGATAGAAAGTTCAGGACCCAGTTACATGTGCCAGCATCAACCCCCAATAACTCCAACTTCTCCACCAGCTGCTGCGGAATGATTGTGTTAAAAGCAGAGCTGAAGTCTATGAAGAGGATCCTGGCATAAGTATTTTTCCGATCAAGATGTGGCAGTATGAGGTACAGTGTTGTTGAGACTGCATCCTCTGTGGATCGGTTGGCTCTGTAGGCGAACTGCCGTGGGTCTAGGTCGGCAGGTAGGCTATTTTTGATATGCTGCATAACCAGTCGCTCAAAACACTTCATTACTATGGATGTTAGAGCCACTGGTCGAAAGTCATTATAGCAGACTGGGTTTGGTTTCTTTGGGACAGGAACGATGTAGTGCCTTAAGACAATTGGGCACTACTGCCTGGCTGAGCAAGGTGTTAAAAATATCTGTTAAGACATCTTTCAGTTGCTCGGCGCAATCTCTTAGCACACACCCAGGAATGTTGTCCGGCCCTGTGGCTTTGCGTGGGTTGATGCTGGCAAAGGCCTTTTTTACTCCGGCTGTGGACAGTCTGAGCGACTGGTCACTGGGAGATGGCAGTAGTGCACGTGGCTGGGTGGGTGCTGTTTTTAACCTCAAACCGTGCGTAGAACTCGTTCGTTCACTTCCGGTGGCGCTATGGAGGACTAGAAGGCAACGCCAGCCACCTCCGTGAAGAAACGGGAAAAAACCTACCTGCTGCTCCTGCTGCTTCTGCATCTGCTGCTTCTACACCGGCTGCCGTGAGTGACATCATCAGGCGTGCGACCGTAATGTCAACACAGCGCAGCCCACCTCCGGAGAAATCCAGACACCGATTTTTTAAAAAAATGGCTGAACAAGAACAAGGCCCGACTGAAGCCTCGGCCTCAGGTAGGACACAGTCCCTAGAAGATATGTTTAAAAAAATCGAAAAATAAATCGGAATTGGAAGAACTCAAAAATTTTTTTGTGCAAGAAATGGCAGAATTAAAGAAAGAAATGAAGTCTGAATTAAAGATGGAATTGGAAAAAATGAACTTTATGGAAGAAATGAAGAAAATCAAGATTGAGATGAAGGAGTTAAAATCTGAAATTAATCTCTCGACCACGGATTTATCAGAAATGCTCCGAAAGGAAATTACAGAAGTAGCGACCGAAAAATTTGCAAGTATAATGGAAGAGTTGCATGAAAAAATTGAAAAAAAGGTGGAAAAGGAAATGGAACCAGTGCTGGAAGAAATTAAGCTACAATCAACATCCATAAAAGACCTTGAAGAATTAGTCCAAACAAATACTCAGACTACGAAAACTCTCGTCAAAGAAAGTCAACGATTATCCGACTTACTGGGCAAAGTTACTGATAAGTGTACTGAGCTGGAAGGACGCCAGAGAAGGCAGAACCTAAGGATCGTGGGTATTCGAGAAGGGAGAGAAATGAATCAAGATACCCGAGAGTTTACTGCAAACTTCCTACAAAAGGTTTTATCTCTGGAAGAAAAACCTTTGCTAGCCCGAGCACACAGAGTAATGAGACGTTATACAAAGCATGATGCTCCTCCAAGACAAATGATAGTAAAAGTCCAGTATGATTATGTTTTGGAAGATATGATGAATAAAGTTGTAAAAAGTAGAAATCTTAAATATGAAGAAGATTCGATCAGTATCTACCGAGACTATCCAGCAGAGGTCTCTAAGAAACGGAATGCGTTTAAAGAAACCAAAAGAATTCTGAGGGAAGTGAAGAATCTGAAGTACACTCTGAGATACCCAGCAACACTGAGAGTCACTTACAATCAGGAAGAACATTATTTAAAAAACCCAGAGGACGCATTGAAATTTGCCCAAAGGATTAAGGAGCGAGAAGAAGACTGAATGAAACCTTCAAAGATGAATTAAAGGAACAATTAAACCGTATTTTCAAGATTGGTTGAAGATTACAATAGACAATGGACTTGTTTCATCTAAAGAAGACGGAGAAGGAGGCGGATTCGGAAAATCGAGGAGATTTGGATTGAAGATTTTTCCATGGATACTAATAATTAGAATACTAACACTACTAGTTTAATAATTAACATATATTAAATTTAACACACTGGTATCATTAATAATTAGAGTTAATAATTGCTAATTATTGATTAATAATTAATAATTAATTATAACCGACTAACTTAGAATTAAGTAAATAGTAAATATAAATATACAAATATAAACTTTGACTTCATTTATCTCCCCTGGTATTTTTTATTTCTTTTTTACTTTTTATTTTTTCCATAAATTGGGTCTGTTTTCATTATTTTTTTAATTTTATTTTTTTTTAATCTTTATTATATATTTTTATTATTATAGTTTTCTAATAGGCATTAAGTATATATATTACTATATACTTGACTATGAACTTTTTACGCATCATAGTTTAGTACCCCCGGTTTAAATAATAATTTCTTTTTTTTTTGGAATATTAATTTTAGTGAATCATGGAGATGGACAACATTTAACATTCACTACGGAAGTCCTTAGATTGCTAGCCATGTTAGTATGGCTAACACTAACTACACTTATACTAGATGTAGTTTTTTCTTTCTTTGTGCACTTTACTAATCTCTTAATCTATCCCTTTTTTAATACTATTTCTGATTATTACTATTATTATTTTATATTTGAGTGGAATTATAAATTAATGCAAAGGAGATATATATGTGAGAGAAAATCAAGGGTTTTGAAATTCGTCTATTCGAAGTTCAGGTGTAAGGTCTGGTATGTCGAACTGTACCAGTTGCTCTAGTATGCATTCCTTTAGATAAAAGATGCAAGACGTACATACGAATACGGGGAATGGAGGAATAACGTTTTGTAGCTGGAATGTTAAAGGTATTAACGAACCAATTAAGAGGGGTAAGGTAATAGCACATTTAAAAGCACTTAAAATAGATGTTGCATTCATCCAAGAGTCACATTTAAAAAAAGAGGCAGAACATAGATTAAAGGCCAAATGGATTGATAAAGTATATCACTCTTCTTTTACACACAAATCCAGAGGTGTAGCAATATTAATTCGTAAAGGCACTGCATTTAAACATACTTCAATAATAACTGATAGTGACGGTAGATATATTATTGTAATAGGAGAATTATACACACAAAAAGTGATTTTGGTCAATGTACATGGCCCAAATTTTGATAGTCCGCTGTTTTTAAAAAAATATTTAATACAATCCCTGAATTATCACAACACAATCTAATAATTGGAGGAGATTTAAACTGCACACTAGATTCTTATTTGGATAGATCATCAAAACAACGAAACCTTAAATCGCATTCCAGTGAGTTAATAAATGCATATATAGACACTAGTAATATTAAAGATGTATGGAGATTGCAAAATCCAACAGGACGAGAATACTCATTTTACTCACCCGTGCATAAAACCTATTCAAGAATAGATTATTTTCTGGTAGATTTAAAACTCATTCCACTTACGTATAATTCAAAATATCATAATATAATTTCAGATCATGCACTCTTAATTTTTAAGATGAAAATAAATGGTAAAATGAAAAAACAAGGTCAATGGAGATTTAATCCACAAATTTTAAAGGACAAAATACCTCAATAATATATTACAAAACAGATCAAGATTTTCTTTGAAACAAATGATACACCAGAAATATCATCATCCCTCTTATGGCAATATTATAAAAATTTATATTCAGCTAAAACAAAAGAAAATCGAATAGGAGTAGAAACATTTAAAAAAAATTGTAATCTAAAAGGACTGGATTTAGAAGATAGGGAATAATTAAATGTTGAAATAACTACCAAAGAAATTGAAGAAACTATTAGATCATTAAAAAATTGTAAAACTCCAGGACCAGATGATATTGGAGCAGAATTTTATAAAATATTTTATGATATGATAGCTCCACGTTTGAAGACACTATATGAACACACTTATGCACAACAGAAATTTCCAGAAACATTAAATGAATCTATTATAACCCTTATACCTAAATTAGATAAAAATCTTGATGACCCGGGATCATATAGAGCTATATCTCTTTTAAATAGTGATCAAAAAATATTAACACAGATATTAGCACAAAGACTAAACACAGTGATTAATAAACTAATTCAATTAGATCAAACAGGATTTATACCAAAACGATATTCCTCAAACAATCTGAGAAGATTATTTAATATTATATATTCGAAAAGAAACATTAATAAGGATTTATCAATTATTTTGTTGGATGCAGAGAAAGCTTTTGATCAGATTGAATGGTCTTATTTATTTTCGGTTATGGAATTTTTTTCAGTTGGGGAGAAGTTTATAACATGGTTTAAATTACTTTATACCAGACCAACAGCTAGAATATTAATAAACCAAGTGTTAACAACTAAATTTAACTTATTCCGAGGCTGCAGACAAGGTTGCCCTTTATCTCCACTACTGTTTGCACTTGCAATAGAACCACTAGAAAAATCTGTGAGATCGCATCCTGAAATATATGGGTATGAAACTAAAGAAACTGAAAATAAAATCTCTTTATACGCAGATGATGTATTATTTTATATCACAAAACCAGAAATTAGTATCCCTAACTTGTTAGATTTAATAACTCAATTTGGATCGTTTTCAGGATATAGAATTAATTGGAATAAAAGTGAAGTTACACCAATAATGGGAAATAACTTACACATATTACAACAATACCCTTTTAAGATTGCAAATGAAAAAATTAAATATCTTGGAATTTATGTAACAAAAAGATATGATTCTTTATTTAAATCTAATTTCCCACCCTTATTGAATAAATTACTTAAGAATATTCAATGTTGGAAAACATTACCTATTTCGATGCTAGGTAAGATTAATGCGATAAAAATGATTTTTCTTCCACAATTACTATACTTGTTTCAAATGATCCCGATATATCTTCCTAAAAATTCTTTTAAGAAAGTGGACTCTATGGTTACCAATTTTATTTGGGATTATAAGAACCATAGAATAATTAAAATGCATTTATGTAAATCAAAAATAAATGGAGGTTTTGCATTGCCAAATTTTATGTTTTATTATTGGGCAGTTAATATAAAAAATATGAATTTCTGGTTGGAAGAACTAGATAAACAACCGTACTGGTTAAAAATGGAAAAAGAAGACTGTTTACCTTTTGAAATTAGCTCGATTTTATTTGCTAATACTACAATACATAAGAAAACTTATAGAGGAAACCCAATAATAGAAAGTGGAATACGTATTTGGAAACAATTTAAAAAAACATTAAAATTACAGAAAACACCACTAGCTCTTCCAATTGTAAACAATATTTCTTTTAAACCCTCATTGATGGATAAAGGTTTCTTAAAATGGAAGAACTATGGAATAAATAAGATTGGTGATCTCTACAGGGAAAGTTTATTTCTCTCATTTCAGGAATTACAACAAAATTATGGATTACATTCTAAAGAATATTTTAGATATCTACAAATTAGAGATTATGTTAAATCAAATACGCTAGATTTTAGGAATAGAAACACAGAAATTTTAGATGAATGTCTAAATAAACATCCAAATACAGAAAAATTAATATCATATATCTATAATATTTTACTGGAAAATGATTTACCAAATACGGATAAATATAGACAAGCATGGGAAAACAAACTAGGTCAAGTAATTAGTAGAGAAGTATGGAACAAAAGTTTACAACATATACACCACTGTTCATTAAATGCTAGACACTCCTTGATACAATTTAAAGTTATACATAGATTACATCTCTCAAAATCCAAATTAAATAGAATTTTCTCAAATGTTTCCGCGATATGTGATAAATGTCAACAATTGGAAGCTAATTTAACACATTCATTCACAAAATGTATAAAAATTACTAATTTTTGGATAGAAATTTTTAAGATAATCTCAATTGTAGTTAATGCAAATTTAATTCCAGACTCAAAATTAATCATATTGGGAATACTAGAAACGAATCAGATATTAACAACACAACAAATATTTTTTATTGGTTATAGTTTAATAATTGGTAAAAAATTAATACTAAGATTTTGGAAAGGTCCCATTTCCCCTACAATTAAAATGTGGATTACAGAAATGTCGGAGACACTTCACCTGGAACAATTAAGACTTGTCCTGATGGACAGGCTGGATCAATTCAGAGGGATATGGTTTCCATTTATTGAATATTTAAAGGGTTAAGATGGTCCGGTTCGAGGCCATGACTGAAGCCTGAATGAATGAATAGATGAAGAATTATATACAATAGATCATGAATATATCTCCAATGAAGAATATCTTGTTTAATACTCCACTCATTTAATTTATCTCTTTTTTATTTCTTTTTCTCTTTATTATCTATCTTTATTTCCTACTGTTATAAAATAAAAAATATATATAGTACAAATAAGATTGACTGTAAATTAAAAAAAAATATTAAGAATGTATGTGAGGATAATATTTTCTTTTTTTTCTTTGATTTTATATTATTTCTTCTTAATATGTAATTCTAATAAAAATATTTATATTTAAAAAAAAGAACTCGTTCAGTTCATCTGGTAGAGAAGGGTCATTTTGGCATATCCGCAGTGGGGGGGGGGATTGTAGTCAGTGATGGTATGAAATCCCTGCCACAAGCGACGTGTGTCTTTGTCATTTGTGAAGTGACTGTTAAGTTTTTGTCCATACAGCCTCTTCGTTTCCCTGATCCCCCTGGATAGGTTACTCCTTGCCAGTTTGTATGCTGCGTTGTCTCCAGATTTACAGTGGCTTGTAAAAGTATTCATACCCCTTGAACTTTTCCACATTTTGTCACGTTACAACCACAAATGTAAATGTATTTTATTGGGGTTTTATATGATAGACCAACACAAAGTGGCGCATAATTGTGAAGTGGAAGGAATTTTTTTACAAATAAAAAACTGAAAAGTGTGGCGTGCAAAAGTATTCAGCCCCCTTTACTCTGATACCCCTAAATAAAATCCAGTGCAACCAATTGCCTTCAGAAATCACCTAATTAGTAAATAGAGTCCACTTGTGTGTAATCTAATCTCAGTATAAATACAGCTGTTCTGTGAAGGCCTCAGAGGTTTGTTAGAGAACATTAGTGAACAAACAATGTTCCTTGGGCATCATGAAGCCCAAGGAACACACCAGACAGGTCAGGGATAAAGTTGTGGAGAAGTTTAAAACAGGGTTAGGTTATAAAACAATATCCCAAGTTTTGAACATCTCACGGAGCACTGTTCAATCCATCATCTGAAAATGGAAAGAGTTTGCACAACTGCAAACCTATCAAGACATGGCCATCCACCTAAACTGACAGGCCGGGCAAGGAGAGCATTGATCAGAGAAGCAGCCAAGAGGCCCATGGTAACTCTGGAGGAGCTGCAGAGATCCACAGGTGGGAGAATCTGTCCACAGGACAACTATTAGTCGTGCACTCCACAAATCGGTCCTTTATGTAAGAGTGGCAAGAAGAAAGCCATTGTTGAAACAAAACCATAAGAAGTCCCGTTTGCAGTTTGCCACAAGCCATGTGGGGGACACAGCAAACATGTGGTGGAAGGTGCTCTGGTCTGATGATACAAAAATTGAGGATTTTGGCCTAAATGCAAAACGCTATGTGTGGCGGAAAACTAACACTACACATTACCCTGAGCATACCATCCCCACTGTGAAACATGGTGGTGGCAGCATCATGCTGTGGGGATGCTTTTCTTCAGCAGGGACAGGGAAGCTGGTCAGAGTTCATGGGAAGATGGATGGAGTCAAATACAGGGCAATCTTGGAAGAAAACATGTTAGAGTCTGCAAAAGACTTGAGACTGGGGCGGAGGTTCACCTTCCAGCAGGACAATGACCGTAAACATACAGTCAGAGCTACAATGGAGTGGTTTAGATCAAAGCATATTCATGTGTTAGAATGGCCCAGTCAAAGTCCAGACCCAAATCCAATTGAGAATCTCTAGCAAGACTTGAAAATTGCTGTTCACAGACGCTCTCCATCCAATCTGACTGATCTTGAGCTATTTTGCAAACAAGAATGGGCAAAAATGTCAGTCTCTAGATGTGCAAAGCTGGTAGAGACATACCCCAAAAGACTAGCAGCTGTAATTGCAGCGATAGGTGATTCTACAAAGTATTGACCCAAGGGGGCTGAATACTTTTGCACGCCACACTTTTCAGTTTTTTATTTGTAATAAAATGTGGAAACCATGTATCATTTTCCTTCCACTTCACAATTATGCACCACTTTGTGTTGGTCTATGTCACATAAAATCCCAATAAAATACATTTACGTTTGTGGTTGTAATGTGACAAAATGTGGAAATATTCAAGGGGTATGAATACTTTTGCAAGCCACTGTAAATGCAGCATTCCGGATTCTCAGTAGGGAACACACTTCCCCAGTTAGCCAGGGTTTCTGATTGTCATGCCTCCTGACGGTTTTTACCACCGTTACATCCTCGATGCATTTATTGATGTATCCGATGACGGAATCTGTGTATTCTTGGAGGTTGATGCCACTGTCATCTGTTGCTGCCTCTCTGAAGATGGCCAACTGCGTAGTTTTGAAACAGTCCTGTAGTGTCTCGGTAGCTCCCTGTGGCCATGTTCTGACTTCTTTGAACGTTGGCCTGCCCTGTTTCACCCTGGGTCTGTATGCAGGTGTGAGCATAACCGCTAGGTGGTCAGAGTTGCCAATATGGGGGAGGGGGGCTGCTTTATATGCATCTTTAATGTTGGTGTACACCAGATCTAGTTTGTTCTTTCCCCTGGTTGCAATGTTTACGTGCTGGTAGAATTTAGGCAGGACAGAAGTAAGACTTGCCTGGTTGAAATCCCCAGCTGCCATGAAGAAAGCATCTGGATGTTCCCTCTGCTGCTCACTGATGTTGTTGTAGAGCTGTGTCATAGCATCCTTCACATCCGCGCTCGGTGGTACATAGACGGCTGTTATGAAGACTGCCGTTAGCTCCCTGGGTAAGTAGAAGGGTCGGTATTTCACAGTCATTAGCTCCACATGGGGTGAGCAGTAAGTGGAAAACACCACAGTATCCCGGCACCATGATCTGTTCACATACACAGCCGGTCCCCCTCCTCTTGCCTTACCAGCTAACGAAGCTACTCTATCAGCTCTGTATAGCATAAGTCCCTCCAACTGGATCGTGGCGTCTGTGATGTTCTGATTCAGCCAGGTCTCCATTAGAACATAGACACAGCAGTTCTTCACGCTTCGTTGGGAGGCGCTCCACACTCTGATGTAGTCCATCTTGTTGTCGAGGGAGCGGACATTTGCCAACATGACTGTAGGCACTGCCGGTTTGTGAGGGTTCGCGTTTAGCCTAGCGTAGGCTCCTCCGCGCTTCCCCCGCTTCTGCCTCCTGCTACACTGCTTGCGATGTTTCCCCATCAGCGTTGTTCCAGGTGCAGTCGCAGCCGCGGTTCTCCATGGGCCTGTGCGCCTCCGTGGGCCTGTGCACCTCCCCACCAGCGTTGTTCCCGGTGCGGGTGCAGCCACAGCTCTCTGTGGGCATGCGCACCTATGTGGGCCTGCGCAACGCAGAAGTCTCAGCTCCATCAGGACGCTCCGTAAGGTAGTGTTACACCACCACAAAGCCTTCTTTCCAATTTCTAAAAGAACCTGCCGCTCGTACTTACGCACGCACGCACACGCCTCCAACACACATTCTTCATACACTCCACTCACTCCAAAAATCGTTTACACGTTCAACTCCAGATTGATAACACCCCAGCAGTAGCATATATTAATCATATGGGAGGAGCACAATCAGTATCATGTGTTAACTTGGCTAACGTCATGTGGCATTGGTGTATTTCAAGGCATATCTAGGTTTCAGCCATTTATTTACCAGGTATAGACAATGTGGTGGCAGACGATAGGTCGCGTAAGTTTAATGACAATATAAAATGGATGTTGAATTCTAAAATTTTTCACACCATTGTCACTCAATTTGGGTTGCCAGAGATTCATCTGTTTGCATCCAGATTAAATCACCAGTTGCCTAAATATGTTTCATGGGAGCCAGATCCAGGAGCAGTAGCCGTGGATGCATTCTCGTTACATTGGGGGCACTCATTTTTTATGCAATTCCTCCATTTTGTCATCCCGAAATGCCTCACCAAAATAGAGCGTGACTCCGCCACAGGCGTTTTGGTGGTCCCAGATTGGCCAACACAACCATAGTTCCCATTGGTGCTTCGAATGATGGTTCAGCCATTCATGATGATTCCCAGCTGCAGTAATTTGTTGGTGCATCCGGTTACAGGAGAAAGTCACCCTTTACATGAACATATTAATTGTTGGTCTGCAGGTTTTTTTTTTTTTTTGTTTATTTTTGATAGAAGTAAGTACAATAGTCTGGTACTTAAGTACCTAATACATAAATACATATTTTCATTCTTGTACAACTTCATACTTTTGGTTCAATAATAAAAGAACAGTGAGAGAAAAAATAAATAAAGAGTGTCGGAATAGATAGACAAGCGAGTAGAAACAGAAAGCAAAATAAATAAAGGACAGAGATGAGAAGTTAAAAGATTGAAAGAGAAGGAAAATGTAAAGAAGAGAGAGATTGGGAGAGATCTACCTATCTCGTATTTTTGCCCATCTGTCACCCAGTTCTAAACCATTTAATTTCTAAGGTTATGTTATGTTGCACTATATGCTTGTAAAAAGTTGATAAAAGGAGACCAAATCTTTAAGAATTGGTCTACTTTACCTAGTAGGAGGAATCTCATTTCTTCAAGATGTAGCGTTTCAGACATATTTGAGATCCACATTTTGAATGTTGGCGTAGGTGCGTTTTTCCAAAACTTAAGTATAACTTTTTTTGCTGTTATTAGACCATAATTAAGAAAAGCTTCTTGGAATATAGTTAGTTTACTTCCCTCTTCCATTGATCGAAAGATAATCAATTCTGTATTGGGGTTCAATTTTGTGTTAAATAGTTTTGTAAAAATTCCAAAAATTTCATTCCAAAATTTATACAGTTTTGTACAAGAGACAAAGGAATGTGCTATAGTGGCATTTTGAGTTAGACATTTGTCACAGATGGGGGAAACATTTGAAAATATTTTATTCAGTCTTGTTTTCGAATAATATAATCTATGTAAAATTTTAAATTGAATTAGGTTATGTCTTACATTCATTGAACATTCATAATAAATTTTTATCCCATCTATCGTTCGGAATTGTTATCAATAACTCTTGTTCCCAGTCTCTTCTAATTGCCTCTGTCATTGGTGTTTCTATATTTAGAATTATATTATATAAGTAAGATATTAAATTGCTTGATTCTGCCTTTCTATTCATTCCTTCCTCCAATAAATCTGGGGTTAAAGTTTGATATCTTTATATATACTTTTTCAAATAATCTTGAATTTGAAGGTATTTGAAATATTGATTACTTTTCAAATTATATTTTAGTTGTAGTTGTTGGAATGATAAAACATTTCCCATTTCATACATATCTCTCATAATTTTAATTCCTATTCTTTCCCAATGGATACACGTTTTATCAATAATGGATGGTTTGATTGAGGGATTATTAGGTCTTGGAGAAAGAAGCGATAATTTTCTTAATTTTAAAGTTAATTTTATTTATTTCCAAATTCGTATTATATTATGAATAATTGGATACTTCTTGTATATTATATTGTTCAGTTTTATCGGGGAAAGAAGGATCACTCCTATGTTATAAGGGGAACGATACTCTTTCTCCATTCTTATCCAATCTACCTGTTGGGCAGAACTGTCCAACCAGTAGATTATATTTTTAATATTCACTGCCCAATAATAATACAATAAGTTAGGGAGTGTCAGTCCCCCTGATTCTTTAGATTTACACAAGTGTTTTTTTTATTCTGTGTGATTTATAATCCCATATGAAATATATAATATCTGAATCTAATTTTTTAAATATTTTTTTAGGTAAGTATATTGGTATTGATTGAAATAGGAAACAGCCATTCATGATGATTCCCAGCTGCAGTAATTTGTTGGTGTATCCGGTTACATGAGAAAGTCACCCATTACATGACCGTATTAATTGTTGGTCTGCAGGTTCTGACCAGACCATTCCAAGGACTTGGATTGTCGAACAGGGCCATGGAGGTTCTCACTGCAGGCTGGAGAAATAGCACTTACAAACAATATATGGTTCACATAAAGAAATGGGAGCTGTTCTGTGTACAATCCAATATACAGTGGCTTGCAAAAGTATTCATACCCCTTGAATATTTCCACATTTTGTCACGTTACAACCACAAACGTAAATGTATTTTATTGGGATTTTATGTGATAGACCAACACAAAGTGGTGCATAATTATGAAGTGGAAGGAAAATGATACATGGTTTCCACATTTTATTACAAATACAAAACTGAAAAGTGTGGTGTGCAAAAGTATTCAGCCCCCCTGAGTCAATACTTTGTAGAACCACTTTTCGCTGCAATTACAGCTGCAAGTCTTTTGGGGGCATGTCTCTACCAGCTTTGCACATCAAGAGAATGAAATTTTTGCCCATTCTTCTTTGCAAAATAACTCAAGCTCAGTCGGATTGGATGGAGAGCATCTGTGAACAGCAATTGTCAAGTCTTGCCAGAGATTCTCAATTGGATTTACGTCTGGACTTTGATTGGGCCATTCTAACACATGAATATGCTTTGATCTAAACCATTCCATTGTAGCTCTGGCTGTATGTTTAGGGTTGTTGTCCTGCTGGAAGGTGAACCTCCGCCCAAGTCTCAAGTATTTTGCAGACTCTAACAGGTTTTCTTCCAAGATTGCCCTGTATTTGGCTCCATCCATCTCCCCATCAACTCTGACCAGCTTCCCTGTCCCTGCTGAAGAAAAGCATCCCCACAGCATGATGCTGCCACCACCATGTTTCACAGTGGGGATGGTGTGTTCAGGCTGATATGCAGTGTTAGTTTTCCACCACACATAGCGTTTTGCATTTATGCCAAAAACTTCAATTTTGGTCTCATCAGACCAGAGCACCTTCCTCCACATGTTTGCTGTGTCCCCCACATGGCTTGTGGCAAACTGCAAACGGGACTTCTTATGGCTTTGTTTCAACAATGGCTTTCTTCTTGCCACTCTTCCATAAAGACCCGATTTGTGGAGTGCACGACTAATAGTTGTCCTGTGGACAGAATCTCCCACATGAGCTGTGGATCTCTGCAGCTCCTCCAGAGTTACCATGGGCCTCTTGGCTGTTTCTCTGATCAATGCTCTCCTTGCCCGGCCTGTCAGTTTAGGTGGACGGCCATGTCTTGGTAGGTTTGCAGTTGTGCCATACTCTTTCCATTTTCGGATGATGGATTGAACAGTGCTCCGTGAGATGTTCAAAGCTTGGGATTTTTTTTATAACCTAACCCTGCTTTAAACTTCTCCACAATTTTATCCCTGACCTGTCTGGTGTGTTCCTTGGGCTTCATTATGCCCAAGGAACATTGTTTGTTCACTGATGTTCTCTAACAAACCTCTGATGCCTTCACAGAACAGCTGTATTTATACTGAGATTAGATTACACACAAGTGGACTCTATTTACTAATTAGGTGACTTCTGAAGGCAATTGGTTGCACTGGATTTTATTTAGGGGTATCAGAGTAAAGGGGGCTGAATACTTTTGCACGCCACACTTTTCAGTTTTTTATTTGTAAAAAGATTTGAAAACCATGTATCATTTTCCTTCCACTTCACAATTATGCGCCACTTTGTGTTGGTCTATCATATAAAATCCTAATAAAATACATTTGCGTTTGTGGTTGCAACGTGACAAAATTTGGAAAAGTTCAATGGGTATGAATACTTTTGCAAGCCACTGTATCTTATCATAATGCAAGCACATGTGATGTGTTGGAGTTCCTTGCTAAGTTGCATTTTGATGAGCACCTGAGTTATAGTGCCATTAACAGTGCTCGGTGTGTGTTGACCTCTTATTTAGGGCAGTCTTCAGAACAACATCCTATTGGGTCTCATCTGTTAGTATCCCGATTTATGAGAGGAATTTTGAATCAAAACCCTCCGAAACCTCGATATACAGAAATCTGGGATATCAGTCTTGTTCTCACACTGCTTCGGCAATGGGCTCCAATTACTTCATTATCTACGCAGAGATTAACTCTTAAAGTGGTTATGCTAATAGCGCTGGTTCAGCACAACGTGTACAAACATTACAATGGTTACGAATAGATTGTATGCATTTGTCTGTAAATTACATTACCTTCTATGTTTATGATTTAATCAAACAAAGCAGGCCAGGTATGGCAGGAACCAAGGTGACGTTTAAAGCCTATCCTGTTGACCAAATGTTATATGTAGATGAACACTTAAGCCAATATATGTGCCCTCTGCTCCCACCCTCATAATCTAAGAGATCATCTGGTAGTTCTAGTCTTCTAAAAGCCTTACTATGTTATTTCGGCTATTTGTTTCTGTGTTTTCACACCGCTGCTTTGAAGTATGATGCGCATGCGCCTGGCGGGGCTTCTTCACGTAATCCCTCAACATAACTCATAAAATAAGGATCAAACGTCAAACTGGTAAGTTCTCATTTAATCTTACTATTAAATGCAAAATGAAACTATTATTAAATGCAATCTGAAGTTACTATTAAATGCAATCTGAAGCATTTAAAGCATCATAATCAAATATTAGAATCAGATCTGTTGACTGCATCAAACATCCACTTACACTAATCTGATTTTACTTCGGAGTCACGTGAGTGACTACGTGAAGAACCCGCCTCACGCTGGCAACGGCATGACGTCAACGCTGACGGCGGAAGGAGGAGCTGCAGTAAGGAGCAGCTCCTCGCAGCGGTCGGAACGGCCCGCAGGTAAGTGCAGCTAGATCGGGGCGTTTTTTAGGTTACGCTGGGTGGCTCCAGCAAACGAAACCAAAAGTAAAATTTAGAGCCACGTTAACGTGCTGATTGAGCACTGATTATTAAAGAAAAATGGAGAAATCGGGAAAGAAGTTTTCGCGGGTAAAAAGATCTTCCCGGGGTGAAAGTAAAAATACGGGACGCAAAGTTAGTGCGGACCCGGTTCCGATACCGTTGGCCGCCGATTTACCCGATAGTGAGTTTCCAGATTCTCCAGAAATAATAACCACGGAGGAAAATGTTCCTAAAAAATGCAAAAAGAAATCTGAGAGGCCCGTGGTTTCTGATGACTCTGATACTGAAAGACCTCCAGACAATAAAACTATGTGGCTAAAAATGGAGCATATGGAGAAAGTTCTCCAAACAATTATGAGACAAGGGTCACAGTACCCAGATGAATCCCAAAAAAAAAAAATCCCTGAGGGGTTTGAATATGAGGAATATGGCTGTGGGCCAAGTTGGGAATATGATACTCCGGACCCAGGATTTGGGCTGGAAGAAGTCTCATGGGGTGATATCCCAATTGATTTAGGGCTGCAGAAGGCAGACCCTGCTGGTGGTTATATGGCTTTTGAAAGCACACCACAAAGTAAAAAGAAAAGGCCTAATGTGCCTGGGATAGCACAAGATTTTGCTATACCTGAAGGAAGTGGTGAGGCTATGGAAGAAAACCTAGCTGCCAACATAAATTATATGGTATCTCACCAACTTCACAATTCTGTGATGAATGAAACATCAGAATTATATAAAGCTCCAAGAAATTGTGCCTCATTGGAAGTGCCTACGGTGAATCCGATGATATGGACGTCTATGACTCCAAGTATGAGAGCCCAAGAAGTGAAGTTTCAAAAGGTGCTCAAATTAATTTCTGCTGCCATTACGGCCTATGGCAGGCAAATGGAGAATCTGGAAATGGAAAAGATTCAAAAGGATACTTTGGGCTTATTGTGTAATTCGTTCTATGAAATTAATTGTATGAGGAAAATGGCGATTCGGCCCATATTTCACCCTAGGTTTGCAAGCCTGTGTCAAGAAAGTGGTGTTCAAGCTCCTGGGTATTTGTTTGGAGAAAATCTGCCGAAACAGCTGAAAGAGTTGGATGAAGAAGCTAAATATTTTAGCAATGTTAAACCTTTTGTCTTTGGACAAAGAAGGGTTTTTTTTCGACCCGAAGGGGTTTCGATTTTCGTTATAGAGGCAGAAATTTGTCACGAAAATACTATCGTGCTGTGCAGGCGAGTGCTTCCCTGTATTCGGGAAGAAGGAGACCACCACGCTCATACGGAGAGGTATTAAAGACTTATATCCTTAAAGAAACTGTGGATGACTCTCCAGTTGGAGGGAGATTGCAAAAATTTTATAATGCCTGGCTTAACATTACTCCTGATCGATATGTATTACAAGCAGTTTCGGGAGCCATTATTATTTTTAAAGAAGGGGTTAATCCTCCTGTACAGAATAAACCTGCTTATGCTTATGTGTTTTCTGCAGAGGAAAGAATGGAGATTAATGTGGAAATTGACAAATTATCTGGAAAAGGCGTAATTGAAAAGACTTATGAACATAAGCATCAATTTGTCTCTAATATATTTCGAAGAGATAAAAAAGATGGTGGTTGCAGAATTATTCTGGACCTTACAGATCTAAATAAGTTTGTAGAATACAAACATTTTAAGATGGAGACATTCAGTACTGCAAAATATCTTATCTCAGCAGGGTGTTATATGGCTAAGATTGATTTGAAGGATGCCTATTATTCTGTAGCAATTCATCAATTCTTCAGGAGGTACTTAAAATTTAATTGGCTGGGACAATTATGGCAGTTTAAAGCTTTACCAAATGGATTGAGTTCGGCTCCTAGACTCTTTACAAAACTGTTGAAACCAGTTTTAGCCCAATTAAGAGCACAGAAACACATTGTTATGGCTTATCTGGATGATATTCTGATCATTAATGATACTCAAGAGTCAGCTGAGCACTCAGTTTCAGTTACTAAAGCTTTGTTTGAAAAGCTAGGGTTCTTGATTCATCCAATTAAGTCCCAGCTGCAGCCAGCACAAACAATTAACTTTTTGGGGTTTGTAATTAACTCAGTGACTATGTTAGTTACTTTGCCAACAGAGAAGGCCAATGACATTTTGATGACTTGTAATTACCTCATTCACAAACCTTATCCCTCCATCCGAGAAGTGGCGAAAACCATTGGTAAACTGGTAGCAGCATTTCCGGCAGTGGAATTTGGTCCATTACATTATCAAAATCTTCAAAGGGACAAAATAAGGGCTCTTAAAGAGAAGGCAGGTCACTTTGACAGGCCTATGCAATTAACAAAAGAAGCCGTGTTGGAATTACAATGGTGGGTTGAAAATGTCCCACAAGCTGCTAAGAATATCATGATTGAACAGCCTGAAATGGTTTTACAAACGGATGCTAGTGCTCTCGGATGGGGGGCTACAGATTCGTCCTCCAGTTGTGGAGGTAGATGGAAAGCTCAAGAAGAAGCGTTTCTTCAAGCTTATGGTATTAACTATTTGGAGTTATTGGGTGCTTTTTATGGACTTAAAGCATATTGTTGTGCTAAACAAGGTCTACATGTGTTAATACAGTTAGACAATAAAACGGCTGTTGCATACATTAATCACATGGGGGGAGTTAGATCAGTATCATGTGATTGTCTGGTCAATGAGATATGGCAATGGTGTATTGGTCGCCAAATATGGATTTCAGCAAGCTACATTCCAGGTAAGGACAATGTGGTAGCAGATGAAAGGTCCAGGATTTTTAAAGATAATACGGAATGGATGCTTAAGCCAGCAATATTTAAGAATATTGTGAACCGATTTGGGTTGCCAGAAATTGATTTGTTTGCATCTAGGCTTAATCATCAATTGCCTACTTATGTGTCTTGGGAACACGATCCAGATGCAGTAGCAGTAGATGCTTTTTCATTACACTGGGGAAAGATGTTCTTTTATGCTTTTCCACCATTTGCTTTGATTCAGAGATGCCTGAAGAAGATAGAACAAGATTCTGCTTCTGGATTGTTGGTAGTTCCAAATTGGCCAACTCAACCTTGGTTCCCAGTAATGCTGAATATGATTAAAGAACCATATATGTCGATTCCTAACTGTAGTGATATCTTGACTAATCCGGTAACTAAAGAAATTTACCCATTGTATGCATATATGAATTTATTAATCTGCAGGTTTTGACCAGACCACTACAGGAGCTGGGATTGTCGGACAAAACTATGGAAGTTATAGTCGCATCATGGCGAGATAGCACACAAAAGCAATATATGACACATATTAAGAAATGGGAAGACTTTTGCACACAGTCAAATATTTCTTATGATACTGTAAATATTGCAAATGTTTTGGAATTCCTTGCCAATTTGCATTTTGAGCAACATTTAAGTTACAGTGCCATTAACACTGCACGCAGTGCCTTGTCGTCCTATTTAGGACTTATGACTGATCAGAGATCAATTGGGTCGCATCCATTAATATCTAGATTCATGAAAGGAATCTTTAATATTAATCCACCCAAACCAAGATACACAGAGATTTGGGATGTGAGCATTGTACTTACGCTACTTAGACAATGGACTCCAATTGAAGGGTTGACATTGGAAAGATTGACATTGAAATTAATTATGTTAATGTCACTGGTCTCAGCTCAAAGAGTGCAAACTTTACAAATGTTGCGTTTAGACTGTATGCATGTGACTACAGATAATGTTGTGTTCTATGTTTACGATCTGATCAAACAAAGCAGACCAGGGAGATCTGGAACAAAGGTAACCTTTCAAGCTTATCATATTGATCCTACTTTGTGTGTGGTTAAACATTTGAACCAATATATTAAAGTTACTGACACCCTTCGAGGAAATGAAAAAACGTTAATGGTTACGCACAAAAAACCACACACAAAAGCTTCAGTTCAAACTATCTCAAAATGGTTGAAACAGGTGTTGGTTTTAGCGGGAGTAGACACTGATGTGTTCAAATCTCACTCCACCAGGGCGGCAGCTACGTCCCCGGCGAAGGGGCGGGACGTACCTCTCGAGCATATTTTAAAAGTCGCAGGGTGGAGTAAAGAAGAAACTTTTTCAAAGTTCTACAATAAACCTGTTCACACTATGACAAGCTTTGGACACGCGGTGTTGGGAGCACTATAATCACCTGCTTTGTTTACTATTAATTGCTATAATCAGTTGTGTAGTCACTTCTATCTTTTATCGCTTGTAATCATTTCCCTCAGATATAAGGAGGGTTATTATATGGTCTTTAAACCATTAAAAAAGTTAATTGTGAAATGATCTAACATTAGTCTGGTTTCTCATGTATGTGTTTACTTAGCCGGACTGTCGTACGGATTAATTCTACGACATAAAAAACACAGAAAGCTTTAAAATCTTCACGTAGTCACTCACGTGACTCCGAAGTAAAATAGTAAGATTAAACGAGAACTTACCAGTTCGAAGTTTGATCGTTATTTTATGAGGAGTTACGATGAGGGATTACGTGCCCTCCACTCCCGCCCTCATAAAATAAATGATCAAATGGTAGTTCTAAGTCTTTTTATGAAGCCTTACTATGTTACTCCGGCTTTTGGTGTTCTGTGTTTTTCATGCCGCTGCTTTGAAGTATGCCGTTGCCAGCGTGAGGCGGGTTCTTCACGTAATCCCTCATCGTAACTCCTCATAAAATAACGATCAAACTTCGAACTGATAAGTTCTCGTTTAATCTTACTATTATATTCTCCATAATTTGTATCAACTCTATAGCGCTTCCCCCAATTTGAAATTCAGCGGCATAATCGTGGGAATTTACAGAGGATGCACAACGTCCAAATCGCTCGTGAATTTGGAGGTTACAGAAACTTCGAGCTGGATGTATGTGGTCAAGGGGAGAAGGCACAAAGTCCACAAGCCAACAGGCGAGGTTACCCGGGTGCATGGTGTGGTCAGGCAAACGTTCTAAGAGCTACGACATTCTCCTCCGATGTCCCCACTTATTTTACCGCAGAGTCTCCAACAGTAGCTTTCTTGCAAACACGGGCCATTTAGTCGGATACTGCTTATCCAAATTATGCACTGTAATTGTATCTACCATTCACCAAATTAGTGTATATACCCAGGAAGAGTAGATTAAATAGTTCTAACACAGCACGGTGGGGACCGCGACTCAGTCAGTTTCTGTGTCGTCAACACACTTATTTCCTTAACTCCAACGTAATTTTGAATTAAATGTTGTTCTTCAGTGAGAGCAATCAGAGGAATGCCAAGGTTGGGGAACCAGCATGTTGATTGAACATCCAAACTACATGCTTACCAAGTAGCACCTTTGCTCCCTGACTCATTTCCTCCAACGATTTGGGCAGTGGTCATGGTTTTCATGAAAATAAAATGAGAATAGGCAAGTAAGGGCTGGCATACATCATGGAGATCGCATAATCCACAGCGAATCAATAATCTGAACACAATCCTCTGGGAAGGTGATGGACGGACGAGTTGCAACGCTGGGTTTCTGAAAGGGACAGACAAAGTCGTTGGGAGATAACCGTGCTCAATGGTCAGCAGTGAACCGTGATTAAAACCACGTCTTTGGTCATTTCAGGGCACTGTCCCATCGAATATCCGCAGCAGAGGTTTCACTTCAGCAAGGGGGAGATCTTGGGTGTAAAGGTGACGCAGCAAATTATGGAAGTGATAAGAAATTTGGGCAAGTTTGTAATGTATTTAACCCCAAATCTTATATGTTAAGAGCGTTAAAGCAAAAGTGTTTAATTGTCATGTGCATCAATTCAAAAATGTGAAATTCACATGTAAGCATTATGACTGGAGCTACATCAAATCTCCTGATTTGAGCCGTCATTATGAGTGTGACTAGGTCTGCTCACTCTGCTCCTTCAGCTTTATTCTCCTCACCGCTGGTGATTGACAGCGGGTGCCGGAAGGGGTTGTTTTTACGATATTAAAACCATCATAACTTTTGCAATATTCCACCGGTCGGAACAAATCTTGGTATCCTTGCAGCACAGGAGAACAGTGAGTAAGGTGGGGGAAAATCGTAGCGCTATCGGGTACCGCTTTTGCACAAATGTAAAAACAATGCAAGCAGAAGAGGACAAGATAATAGTTTTAGTTAAGTATACATAATAATAACATATACAGTAGATAGTGAGAAACACGAAATTGACACGAAAGTGACATAAAATAAGATGACATAACCGTAGGGCACTCGAAGTTCCAATGTTAGCTACCGATCGGAAATGTGCTGACATGTAATGGATACCCAAGAGACCCATAGTATAACGAATAGTGGATAATAATTTAGTATCTTAAAAAAATCGAAATATTATGGTCGGAGACGATTTTCAATGGGAAATTTGGATGATGGGCCATGTAGATATCGGTATTATTATGACTATGGCTGTCCTGATGCTATCCAGTGGACATCTAGAACCTATCTGCAGTCCCACGCCGAGTTGTACAGTACTTGCACACATTCTCCAATCCTTTCCGCTCATCACATTAATTTCATGTTTCATGTATTTTGCGTTTTATGAGTGTCGGGAGATCTATTTCCCTCCTGGTTTAATCAAGTTCCATATATTGTTCCCGCATCAATTACCTCCCCCGGCATCTTGCTCCATGCACTTATCATCCTTTGTGTGAAAACATTATCCCTCATATACCTATAATATCTTTCCCCTTTCACCTCATGCCGATGGCTTCTGATTCCCGATTCCCTACTCTGGGAACGCAAATATGTAATGTGGTTGAATAATACAAATGCAGGTCCATTCAATAGTGTGGCAGTCAAATATGTCAGAATCTACCTTAGAAATGGGGTTAGTGAGGGATTTTTTTAAATTGTGAAATAACAGAAAAAGGAACAGTATGAATCCAAATTCACAGCAGGTCAAGACAAGTGTAGGCCAGCAAATCCAATTTCACAGCATGCCAAGCAGACTGCAGGCCAGCAAATCCAATTTCACAGCATGCCAAGCAACTCTGGTAAAGCTCCTGGCTTTGACGGTGTATACAGTGGAATTCTTTTAGTATTTTTCAAGTTTACTGTCCCCCTGGCTATGCTAAGTTTTTAAAGAAGCCCTTTTAATGAATAAATTACCACAATCCTTTAATGAAGCATCTATCTCTTTAAGTCTTACAAAAGATAAAGATCCTACTGAAGTGACATCATGCAGATCTATATCACTGTTAAATGTAGATTCTAAAATTCTTTCAAAAATATTAGCTATGAGATTGGAAAACATTTTACCACAAATTATTTCTGAAGATCAGACAGGTTTTATTAAAAATCGTTATTCATATTTTAACGTTGGAGATTGATGAATATTGTATATACTGCTTCAAATAAAACTCCAGAATGTGTCATTTCACTTGATGCTGAGAAGGCATTTGATAGAGTACCATGGGAACACTTATTCAAAATGCTTGAAAAATTTAAGATTGGTCCAAAATGTATCTCTTGTATCAAGCTGATATATCATATACCTAAGGCTTCTGTACTTACCAATAATCAGAGATCCTCTTTCTTTAGGCTATTTCGAGGTACTTGACAGGGCTGTCCTTTAAGCCCTTTATTGTTTGATATTGCTTTGGAACCATTGGCCACTGCTCTTAGGGAATCCCCCAATATTTTTGGTATTGTCGTGGAACATATAGGTACCAATGACATTGGTAGAAAAAGAGAAGAGGTCCTGAAAGGAGAATTTAGGGAGTTAGGAAGAGAGTTAAGGAGGACCGCTAAAGTAAAAATCTCAGTATTACTGCCTGTGCCACGTGACAGTGAGAGTAGGAATGGAGTGAGGTGGAGGATAAATGTGTGGCAGAAGGACTGGTGCAGAGGGCAGGGATTCGATTTTCTGGATCATTGGGACCTCTTTTGGGGAAGGTGTGACCTGTACAAAAAGGACGGGTTGCACTTGAACCCAAGGGGAACCAATGTCCTGGCGGGGAAATTTGCAAAGGCTACTGGGGAGACTTTAAACTAGAACGGTTAGGGGGAGGGAGTCAAATAGAGAAAGCTAGTAGACAGTGTGTGAGGCAGGAGGCAGAGAAGAGAAGCACTCAGACCCAACATGTAGGGGAGAAAGTAGAAAAAGATAATAAACAGAGAATAAGAGGTAGTGGGTTTCTTAAATGTGTATATTTTAATGCTAGGAGCATTGTAAGAAAGGTGGATGTGCTTAGAGCGTGGATTGACACCTGGAAATGTTGTGGCGATTAGTGAAACATGGTTCCAGGATGGCTGTGATTGGAAACTAAACAATTCCGGTTGCCAAATTATAGGAAAGATTTCAACAAAATAGAGAGAGTACAGAAGAGATTTACTAGAATGTTGCCTGGGTTTCAGCACCTAAGTTACGGAGAAAGGTTGAACAAGTTAGGTTTTTATTCTTTGGAAGTCAGAAGGTTAAGGGGGACTTGATAGACGTCTTTACAATTATGAGAGAGATAGACAAAGTTGACGTGGATAAGCTTTTTCCATTGAGAGTAGGGAAGATTCAAACAAGAGGACATGTTTTGAGAAATAAGGGACAAAAGTTTAGGGGTAACATGAGGTGGAACTTCTTTACTCAGAGAGTGGTAGTTGTGTGGAATGAGCTTCCAGTGGAAGTGGTGGAGGCAGGTTCGATTTTATCATTTAAAAATAAATTGGATAGGTATATGGACGGGAAAGGAATGGAGGGTTATTGTCTGAGTGCAGGTAGATGGGACTATGTGAGAGTAAGTGTTCGGCATGGACTAGTAGGGCCGAGATGGCCTGTTTCCGTGCTGTAATTGTTATATGGTTATATGGTTGTCGGTGGGAATAAGACATGTAAGCTATCTCTCTATGCAGATGATCTGTTATATATTTCTAATCCAGAGAAATCTATTCCTGCAATATTAGCTTTACTTAACCAATTTAGTAGTTTTTCTGTTTATAAACTAAATCTTAGTAAGAGTGAGCTTTCTCCACTAAACAATCAAATTGCGAATTATGGGCAATTTCCATTTAGATTGACTACCGACTGTTTTACTTATTTAGGTATTAAGATTACCAAGAAACACAAGGACCTATTTAAAGCCAATTTTACATCGTTAACTGACCATGTCAGACAACAGTTTACTAAATGGTCACCAATGTCCTTATCCCTAATTGGCCGAATCAGTGTTATTAAAATGTTTATTCTACCTAAAGTTTTATATTTATTTCAGAAGATACCTATTTTTATTTTGAAATCTTTTTTTGATATTATTGATTCAAAACTTTCTTCATATATATGGCAGAATAAAAATCCCAAACTAAGTAAAAAAAACTTACAGAAATGTAAAAAAGATGGTTTGGCATTGCTAAGGATTTTATTATTGGGCAGTTAATCCTCGTTATTTAACGTTTTGGACAAAAGATTTAGAAGATACCCAATGCCCAGGATGGATAAACCTTGAACGTGATTCTATGCAAGGGTTATCATTGGCTTCTATCCTAGGGGCCTCGTTACCTTTTACAATTACGAGATTGAATAAATATATGATTAACCCAATAATAAGACACACATTGTGAATTTGGTTTCAATTTCGTAAGTTTTTGGACTGAATGATTTTATCTTATTGAGTCCTATGATATCTATTTTTTTCTTTCAATGCTCTAGCATTGATCAAGCCTTCCGGTGACGCCATGTTCTAGTAACAGATGCTGCACATAGCTCCGCTCCCGAAAATTTGTGATTTTTCACTACTGGTCGGGACCGATTTAAAAAACTTACCGGAGCCTCTGGATGTCGCGCTGCGATGTCATCAGTAAGCACTGTGAATTTAACAGAGGTTAAAAGCATTTTTAAAGCAAAATTCGTCCACTGCTCAGAGTCCTCAAAGAATAGTCACAAAACACCTCTGGAGAAGCCAGACGATGCCTGAAGAACTTACTTTTGAAGTGGCTCCTGAAGAAGTGCTCTCCGAAATGGCTACAAGAGCTAAGACAGATCTGGCTAAGGACAAAGAATTTGAGGAATTAAAGCAATCTGTAAGAGAACTGAAAGATGAAAAGGTGGATGGAAAGTAGATGGAACAGATGATGGGAGTGATGATGGAAATGATAGAAAAGTTGACGGTGAATATGAATGCTGGTAATCAGAAAGTTGTTGAGTCTGTGTAGGATTCGATTGGCACCATAAATAAACAAATTGATGATGTGAGAGATGAATTATCGGAGAGGATTGATAAGGGGGAAGAAGACACCACGAAGAAGTTTGATGCTGTGTTGCAAACTGTCTCTACATATCTGACAACAATGCGAGATATGGAGGAAGAGATGGCACGAATGGCTGAAGAGATGAAGAATATGAGGTCAGAACAAGACCTCACTACAAGACAGATTGCGACTCAGCTGGCGAAAGTTTCGGATAAATGCCTGGAAGCTCGTTCGAGACGTCAACATCCAAGAATAGTTGAAGTGCCAGAGGGAGCTGAGGGAGAGGACCCTCAGGAGTTCGCTGCGGGCTTAATTAAACAAGTTCTTAATCTCCCTAATGAACCGAAAATTGAATTGGCACATTGAGTACCGAGATTTAAACCAAGATCTCAAACAAGTCCAGACAATACACGACAGATCATTGTGAAATTTCGGGACATTTCTTCCCTTGAAGAGGTAATGAGGAAAATCAAACATGGAGTGCCATTGAAGTTCGGTGATGCATTTATCAAACTATTCAGGGACTATCCTTATGAAATTGTGCAAAAGCGAAATCAGTTCTCAAAGACAAAGCAGATTCTACAAGGAATTCAAACTGTCAGATATGGTGTTTTCTACCCAGCTGAGGTGAGAATTTCCTACAAGGGACAGGAAGAATCGTTTACAAATCCGGAGACTGCACACAAATATGTTCAAACCATCATGGAAGAGAACAAGTAGTTGGAAGGGATGGACGGTATGGACAAATCTTGCTTTTATTATTTCACCGTCAGCAGCTGAGCACTTGCAAGATGGAGAAATTCTCCTTGTGCATCTGTCTAGACTTCTTATCGGTGGAATGTTCACGCAAGGAGATTCTGTGTTCCAAGTGAAGCAAAAAAAGATAAACACCGGAATGAAGAACTGAAGAGCTGAATGCAGACAGAGCAAATACTGTTGTTTAAGAGATTAAATGACTAACCTAAATTGTATAGATCTAACATTTTTAACAATATTAACATAGAATATTAACATAGAAATAGTAACAGATGTTAACCAGAATTGTAGAAAGGGGATGATTTAAAAATTAACATTTATAATTTAACAGGTTTCAATTTTATCTATAATTGGGGGGAGAGGAGGAGATGCGGGCACCTGGCTCAGATCCAGGAGCCTGTTTCAGGTTAACCCTTCAACCAACAGTTGATTATTACCAAGGTAAAATTATATGTTTAAAATCTTAGTAGATAAAATTGTTAGATATATATGGGAAGTCATAATGAAATGGCTACATATATTGTATATGGGTACTATATATTTGATTTAGAACCGGTCCCGTTCCACTATGTTAAGAATAATTAAGGGAGCGGAGCTAATTGTTTAATATCGACAACGGAAGTCGATACAATGTTTTCTCCCACCAACAGGTGGGTCACTTGTTACAGTGCCGACAAGTTCACTTTTTAAAGTTTTTTTTAATTATCACAAGTCACATATGTGTGTTTTTTGTTTAAGGATAATCGCAAAAGGAATCTACCAATTGAACTTTGTAGGGTAAATGCTCCCCCAATATCTAAAGACCTAAGGTATGGATGCACCGTAAGATATACAGGTACTAAAACCACTCAAAATGCAAGACGATAAACAAAGGATATGGGAGGAATCTCATTCTGCAGCTGGAATATAAGGGGTGTTAATGAACACATTAAAAGGGGTAAGATATTAGCTCAGTTGAAAGCATACAACACAGACAATTTTTTACAAGAAACTCATCTTAAATTCCAAGATCGAGCTAGATTGAGGGGGAACTGGATAGGCCTCGTATACTTTCACTCCTCATATACGTCAAAATCTAGAGGTACGTCAATCATTATTCGTAAAGGCATACCATTTAAACCAAAAAGTACATTAACAGATAAGGATGGGAGATATGTGATAGTTACCGGTGAGATCCATGCTACCCCAATCACCTTGGTAAATATATATGCGCCCAAGTTTGACAATCCTCAATTTTTCAATAAAATCTTGAATACAATCACAGAATATAATTACCAAAATGTCATAATCGGAGGAGACTTTAATGGTGTTTTAGATCCTTACTTAGACAAATCTAGCCAAAAACAGAGAGGTAATACGAAATCTAAAACAAGTGAACTTTTAAACACATATATAAAAAATACAAATATAACAGATGTTTGGAGGATCGCAAATCTGACCAGCAGGGAATACTCGCTTTATTCAATGGTACACAAGACATATTCACGTATAGATTATTTCCTGGTGGATACAAAATTAATTCCTTATACTTCGAACCCAAAATACCATACCAACACGATTTCAGATCACTCCCCACAAACTTTCTTTTTAAAACTGGAAGGAATGTCTAAGAATAAATCGTTTTGGAGGTATAACACTCAAATTTTAAAAGACTCGCAAGGGAGTTGATATTTAAAACAACAAATGGATCTCTTTTTCGAAATAAACGACACTCCAGATATATCACCTACATTATTATGGGAATCTTTCAAAGCATTTATTAGAGGCATTATAATTTCATACCAAGCTTTTCAAAATAAAAGATCAAGAACGAACAAAGACAGTTAGAAGAACAAATTAGACAACTGGATATTGATAATGCTAAAAACCCAACTATGGATAAACGCAATAAAATATGAATACTGAAATTTAAATAAAATAAATGATTATAAGCTAAAGTTATAAGATTATTCCAAATCACAAGACAGGAACACTTTGAATTTGGGGAGAAGCCCCATAAACTTTTGTCAGTTAAAAAAACTAGAAAAAAGAACACACGATCCCAAAGATCAAATCAGATAGAGGGGAAGTATTAACTTTACCGAATGATATTAATAAAAGATTTGCGCAATTTTATATGAATTTGTACACATCTAAAACGACAACGGACACCAATAAAGTCACAGAGGTCTTGGATAATTGTAATCTTCCAAATCTAGAGTTGCAGGAACAAGAGGAATTGGGAGCACAAATCTCAATTAAGGAAATAGAAGAAACAATAATTTCATTAAAGAATGGAAAAACACCAGGACCTGATGGATTTAGTAATGAATTTTATAAAAAAATTTACGACATAAATACACCACGCCTACAGAAAATGTATACATATGCCTTTAAAGAACAAACATTACCTGAAACACTAGCAGAATCAACGAAAGATAAAGATATAGAAGAACCCGGATCATATAGAGCTATTGCGTTGTTAAATACAGATCAAAAAATATTAGCGAAAATATTAGCTCAGGCCTGTATTAAGCTTTTCAAAAAGGGGGATGGCATGAAAGAATTCCCAAAATTTTATGTGAAATTATGTGTACGCAGCGCTCATCACAAGCAGGAAGCCCCTCACGTCCGGGCTCTGGGGTTTTAGATGCTCTCTGGTGCATTCTGAGACTTATTTTGGAGTGTTTTGCACCAAATTTATGACCAATATTTCAGAAATCATTTTGCTTGAGTCAAGAGTAATGAGTGGGTGGAATGGGATTATTGTTGTATACATTTTTTTTTTTAAATTAAGAATTGTTGTCCTTATTTTAATAATCAAGTTGTACTGTTGTAAAATGTTATGTAAAATGTTATAAAGGAGCATGCAAAAACTGCAAATACAATACTGTAAGTTTTTGTAGTAAAGAAAACCTTTTTTTAGAAAATGTTTTGTGTGTAGATTTGATTGCCTGTTACTGTTAGACTATGTTGGTGTGTGTAGTACACCTTTAATGGTCCTCATGACCTAACAACTTCACATCACATCAACTTCAACATGAAATAGTTCCATTTTCCGAGAATGTAACTGTGCAAACCTACTCACCACTTTGTCCAAGTCATGGGCTAAGTCATAGTGAATGTGCATTAAGGCGAGTGCAGACAGCCTGTCATTGCTCATGGAAGTCCTGGCATAGTGATGCAGGCGACGGACACTCGTGGCACGCCTGCATATATTGCCATCATGTTTTCCAGTTCCATTTTCCAAGAATGTAACTCCAAGAATAGTCATGACTTTGTCCAAGCTTTGGGCAAAGTCATGGTGAATGTGGATTAAGGCAATTGCAGACAGCCTGTCATTGCTCATGGAAGTCCTGGTCTTTCCTTCTTTGAGGATGTGAAAACGTGTTTGTCCTCGTTGGCTGGATCAAAGTAAGATGCCGAGCGAGATCGCACCCACTGCAAGCATGCCGCCTGAGGCGAGCGTCTCTCTGCCGCTCAGGCTCATGTCTTAGGGTCCCGGCTACCTCTGCAGTCAAATGGAGGGGAACAGGCGGGGTCAGCAGAGTGCTGTGGAGAGACTGGCTGCCGACAAGGCCAAGCACTTGAAGAGCCAGACGGCGAGGGGGTGCAAAGTGGAACCCAAAGTGTTTTGGGCAGCTCTGCCTCCGAGGAAGGCAACGGCAGCGGGGCCAGCAGCAGCATGAAGACTTACCTGGCCTCCGGCAGCCCCCAGCAGAGCGGGTAGCTGGGGCTCCCGCCTGACATTGTGCATCACTACTGCTCCAAGAGGCAACTCAGGCCCGACTCGCTGGTCATGCACCGGCAGAAGTGCGAGTTTGTGTAAGGAGCGGCGGCCACCAGCAGCGCCCGCAGTTTCAAGAGCACTGGCATCCTGGTCCGTTGGCTGCTGCCCGGCTCTAGCAGCCTGCGCGACAAACAGCAAGGGCTGGCAATGGGAGCAGCAATGTCGGAAGGGGGAGAATTAGCAGAGGGTACAGAGGCAGCAGCACCCCAGGGTGCACAAGTAACCCCACCAGCAGCACTCCAGGATTCACAAGTAACCACATGAGCAGCACTCCAGGGAGAAACAGCAGCCTCGCCAGCAACACCCCAGGGTGCACATGTAACTACACCAGCAGCACCCAAGGGTGCAGAAGTAACCACTCCAGCAGCGCCTCAGGAAGCACCAGTCGCCACGCCAGCAGCATCCCAGGCTGTACAAGTAACCACGCCAGCAGCGCCACGAGAAGCAGCAGCAGGTCGCCCCAAGGAGCCGCTCAAGCAGCAGGTTGGTGAAGGCGGATTATGGTGCTCTACTCCGACCTCAGCTGCCGCTTCTATCGAGCCTGCTCGGGCTTGGACAGTTTCTTCGAGCACTGCGGACTTCAGCCTGAGGTGATCGAGAACCTGGCCAGGGAGAAATTTGCCGCCGATGCCGCCTTTGAAAGCCTTGCCCGCAAGTTTCGCAGCGTGAAAGGCCTGTCCCACTTGGGTGACATTTTCGGCGACAGCCTGTAAAAAGGTGGTCGGGTCGTGGTCGGGTCGTGACGCGGCCTGATGCACGGTGACGCATGTAGTGACGCGCGGTGACTCCCTGTCACCTCTGGATTTTGGAATGTTCAAAATCCAGGAGCGACATCTGGGTGTCTCATCATGTCGTGCGCCCTGTCGTATGCTGACGTATGCTGTCCTGCGGGTGACGACCAGTTAGGGTTAAGGTTGGGGTTAGGGACCACAGATGGGCTGTAAAATATTCTTCCTTCAATGCATGGATTTTAAACATTAATATATTAAAATTAATACAATAAAATCAATTGTGCAAATGAAAAGATGCCTGTCCAGTTTTATTTACAGATGTATTGGTCCGCTTCCAGATCCAATCACCATCTCTAACTTTTCACAGGGATGGATTCAGTGAGTGTAGACTGAACTCCCCTCTCCCCTCCACCCCCCACTTCCCTCCAGCCCCACTTCCCTCCTCCCACCCCAATCCCTCCTTCTCCACTCCCCCCCCCCTCCTCCCCCCCCTGCTCTACTCTTCTCCCCCTTCTCCACTCCCCAGGGCTCTCACTTAACTTTTTTCTCCTGTTGCCAGCCGGGCAACCTTGGCAGCTTTTTAGGTTGTCAAATGACAGTCTAGGTGGTCATTTAACACGGCCTGCATGATACGTGCAATAATGTGCTCGGACGAAGTGCGTGGTTACCAATCGGAATTATGCTCAATGAAGCATTCACATATTATTTCTGATTCAAATAGACACAAACTAAACATATTCACCAACCAAGACATGATATATACCACAATGACATGCAGCAAAATTATAATACAGTATTTCAATTCTTTTTACACGTTGCAATGAATGCAATTTCTATTCTTTCTTCCCACTTCCAAACAAAAATGGGGTTGGATTATTCAGCATATGATCAACCTGTGTGGGATGGAAGATTGCAACCTTCACGTGGTCCGCCCTATTTCGACTATTGCAATCAACTCGACGTGCACAAACAGAAGATCAAATAGAAAAAGTTGTCTAACAACTTTTGGCTGTGCACGCCACACGAAAGAAGAAGAAGAAGAACCTGTGTCAATCAATGCTGGACCATGGTAACATATATGCTTAACCATGCACACTGCAGATTGATGCAGGGATGTTTTCTGTGAAGGACCGAAAATTATCATGACAAGGCCATAGCATGGGTCGTTATTGCTATTGGTACAGAAACACTCTCACTTTCCACATAATTTATCCACAACAAAATATACCTTTTCAAGGAAATTTCTAAAGGCATGTTATGATAATAGCTGTTAAAACCGACTATACCCATCTGAAAAGTTAAACATTACACTAACTGACAAGAGATGGCCAAAGGGCATCAAATGCAGCAAATGTTCTTTTGGCAATATGTTTAAAGTTGTCAAAACACGAGAAGGGTCTCGACCCGAAACGTCGCACATCTCCTTAGCTCCTTAGATGCTGCTGCACCCGCTGAGGTTCTCGAGCCTTTTGTGTATTCAGATTATATTAATGTGTTGTGAACAGCAATGAAGATACCCAGGGTTACACAAAAAGCTGGAGAAACTCAGCGGGTGCAGCAGCATCTAAGGAGCAAAGGAGATAGGCGACGTTTCGGGTCGAGACCCTTCTTTTGCCTACAATGAAGACACCCAGTTTGTACTCACCAGAATTTTTAAAAATTATTGATAAACGCTGTTTCCATCATTCCCACTTCAGAATTAATGTTAAAATTACAACTGAAATATCTCCTGACCAAATTTGTGATGTATATGTCCAACTGTAGAAGTAAAACCTGGATAAATCCAACATAGTTGTGAATGTTGCTCAATAAACAACTGCAGTATTGATACTACATTTAAGAGCATTGATTTGCCGTAAAAATCAATTCTGTAATAACGTGTCAACGGTGGCAGTGAAAATTGAACACTGCGGTTTTAATGTTTCACGTGCTCACAATTTAATTAATTCATCTTTATGGATCAAAACAAATAATAACATTGGGAATTAAAACACATTTGACTGCATTCCATTTTCAAACATTGTCAATGTTCACTCTGAAGACATTTCCAGCGCAGTTTGGTCGGGGGGGGGGGGGGGGGGGGAGGGAGGAGGGGGGGATGAATGGGCGGGAGCGATGCAGGATGGATAGGAAGGGGGTCAGTACAGGATAAATTGGGGGATGAGTGTAGGATGAATGTGGAGGTGGCAGGAGAATCAATGCGAGGTGGATAGGGAGATCAGTGCAGGAAGAATAGATGGGGAGGGGAGCACAGGGGATGTCAGTGAGGACTGAGTAGAGGGGGGAATGGGGATCAGTGTGCGGTGTGGAAGAGGGGTCCCAGGATAAGGGGGGGGGGGTGGAGGGGGGCGTACAAGAGAGAGAGAGGGAGAGAGAGGCGGGAAGGGGCTTGGCCGATCCCTGTCCACTGCAAAGTGCCACCGCTAAAGGGGGGGGCAGTTGGGAACTCCTTGCCACCGCCTCACCTCCTCCGCCATCCAACAGGAAGGTGCGGGGCCGAGCGGTGCAGGTGCTTCAGACGGCGGAAGGGGACCTCCCCCTTCTTTCCTCGCTCCGTCCCTCCTCCCAGCCTCGCCATGCAGGAGGGTTTGCTTTGAAAGCGGTTGTCGTCGTTGGCGTAGTGGCAAGCAGCGGCTGCTGTGAGGGCTGGCACGGTGCATGAGGAGGTGGAGCCGCCGTCGCCACTGCTGCTGCTGTGCGGGGCCCGTCATTCACTCCGACCCTCCGTCACCCCGCACTACAGCCGTCGCCGCCGCCGCCGACCAGAAATGATGGGAGGGGGCGAGAGCTCGCAGAGTGGGGTGGGAAAGGCGAGGTGGGTGGTGGGAAAGGCGAGGGTGGGTTGCGAGAGAGGCGAGGGTGGGGGGTGAGGGACCGGCGGGGGGGGGGGGGGGGGGTGAATGTGGACCCTGCCTGAGCAGCGCCTGGTGTCGGGTCACGGCCGCTGCCAGGACTGGGTTCAGATTCCGTCTTTCCCGCTTCCCGCCCGGCGACGGGAGAACGGTCTCCCCGAACCGACAGCCGGCAGCGGACGGGACCCGCTGGCGAGGCTCCGGCGCCGCGGATGGAGCCCATGGACCGGGCGGGCAAAGACCGCACTCTGCCCCCCCCCCCCCCCCCCCCCGGAGAAACGGGAACTCCTTTATTTTCCCAAACCATCCCGCGGGTCGAATTGGACCCTTCGCGGGTAGTTTAATACCCCCGATATAAAACAGATTCCCCCTCAATGCAACGCAACGCAATATTTCACGGTCCCACTTGTCCCAAACGAGACCCGGAGCATCGAGGCGATGCATTGAAAATGGCAGTGAACTGATCCCGCCCACTGCGCACGCGCGGAGAGACTGCGTCATTTTTCGTCGCTTCTGCGTCTTTGGTCACCAGCTTCTCCCCCACTGCGCAGGCGCGGATGTTCGCAAATATTTTTTAAAAAAATTATCCTCTGAATTTTTTTTCCTCTGGAGAAAAAGGGGGGGTGCGATCGCACCCAACGCACTCCCCTTCGGACGGCCATGTAGCTAGAAGTTTAAGTAAGTATGTTAGTAAATTAATACATCCGGATCAAACGGGGTTTATCCGCAAGAGACAATCATTTCATAATTTGAGACGTCTGCTCAACATAATGCATTCACACCAAATTGAAGAACAAGAATTATCAATTATTTTTTTGGATGCAGAGAAAGCATTCGATAAGGTGGAATTGGGGTTATATGGTTAAAGTATTGCAAACAATTCCAACTGGGAGAGAATTTTATCCTATGCATTAAATTACTATATAATAAGCCAACTGCTAAAATAATAACTAATAACATTTTATCTACAAAATTTCAATTGTCAAGGGGTAATAGACAAGGATGTTCACTATCACCGCTGTTATTTGCTCTTATAATCGAACCCATAGTGGAAAGAATTAGAACACATCCGAATATCCATGGCTACAATACAAAATATTCAAATAATAAAATATCATTATATGCTGATGATGTACTACTGTACATCACAAAACCCCATATCACTATACCAAATATATTAAATTTAATTGATGATTTTGGATCATTCTCAGGATACAGAATAAATTGGAACAAAAGCGAAATCATGTCAATAAAACCGAAAGACTCAACACACCTCTTAAAGTTTCCTTTTAAAATAGCCACAGAAAAATTTAAATACTTGGGTATTGAAATTACCAGAAGATATCAAGATATGTTTAACGGAAATTATAACCCTTTACTTAAAAAATATATAATTTAATTAAATTCTGGAAAACGCTTCCGATGTCTTTAATATGCCGAATAAATGTATTAAAAATGATTTTTCTACCACAAATTTTATGCCTGTTCCAATCAATTCCAATATACCTAAAAAAAAAGTTCAGAAAAATATTGGATTCAGACATTACAAATTTTATATGGGATTATAAATCCCATAGAATACAAATAATACACTTGAATAAACCCAAAGCAGTAGGGGGATTAGCACTCCCTAACTTTATGTATTATTACTGGTCTGTAAATATTAAAAATATGATTCAACTGCTGGACAATTCTGCCCAGCAGCTGGATTGGATTATTATGGAGAGAGAGGACTGCTCCCCTTGTAATATTGGAGCGATCCTGCTATCACCAATGAAGTTGAATAATACAAACTATAACAAAAATCCAATTATACATAGTACAATTAGAACTTGGAAACAAATAAAATATCTTAAAATTAAGAAATATATATCTCTTATCTCCAATAGTTAATAACCATTCGTTTAAACCCTCAATTATAGATAAATCATTTATACAATGGGAAAGAGTAGGAATTAAAATGCTTGGAGACTTGTATGAAACGGGAAAATTAATATAATTCAAGCCTTTCTGTTATGGAAGAGGAAGGGATTAGTAGTTTTTCATGATTTATTTTTGGACGGTTGTTTTGTGTCTTTTGAACAACTCTCCAATAAATATAATCTACCTAACTCACATTTTTTTAGATATTTACAAATGAGACATTTTTTAAAGGATACTTTAACCTCTTTACCGTGATCACATCCGAAATCTCAGAAAAAAATTACATTTGGACCCTTATCAGAAAGGTTTAATAACGACTAATTATGAGTTAATTTTGAAATTACAAGTAAGTGCATCTGATAAAATTAAGAATGATTGGGAAATAGAACTTCAAAATTTCTTTACCTATAGAGAAATGGGAGAGGATTCTTCAATTAGTTAACAACCTCTTCAATGTGTGCAAGACACGCTCTGATACAATTTAAGGTGGTTCACAGAGCGCATATGTCAAAAGATAAGTTAGCTCGTTTTTATGGTCATATAAATCCTATCTGTGACAGATGTAAATTCTTAAGTGGCTTCGCTGACGCATATGTTTTGGTCTTGCCCACTTTTGGAAAAATATTGGAAATATTTTTGATATGTTTGTAGTTTTAGGTATTGATTTACAACCTCATCCTATTACTGCAAAATTTTTGGACTACCAATGTTAGATTCTATTCATCTGTCCCATTCAGCCCATCGGTTGATTGCTTTTAGTATATTAATTGCCAGAAGATCTATTTTATTTAAATGAAAAGACTCTAATCCTCCTACCACACTCCATTGGTACTCTGAAACGATATCATATTTAAATTTAGAAAAAAATTAGGAGTGACATTATTGAACCCTTAGTTAAATTTGATAGGACTTGGGGAAGCTTTATTTAATATTTTCACACGATATATATTGTTCCCTCTCCAACTGTTATATATATTTTTTACCTTTATACGGTGGAACGGATTTGATGACAAGCAGGGGTCTAAACTGTTGAAACTTAGCAGCCCAGATTCTGTTTTCTTTTGTTTTCCTTATTTTAGTTTAGGGGGTTTCGTCATTCTCTTTTTTTTTCCTTTTTATCTTTTGTTTTCATATATCCAAGTTCTCTTTTAACCATTTAACTATATTTACATATAGACCGGGAGGTCTATACACAATGTGTATTTTGACACTGGATTCATACTTAGGTTACATGTGTTGTTAATGTAATCCTGATCCCTATGTATCAATATCATTGTTATGTTTGTCATTACTTTTTTGTTTTTGAAAAATGAATAAAAAGATTTAAAAAGAAAGAAAAGCATGCCAAGCAGAGTGCAGGCCAGCAAACCCAATTTCACAGAATGCCAAGCAGAGTGCATGCCAGAAAATCCAATTTCACAGCATGCCAAGCAGAGTGCAGGCCAGCAAATCCAATTTCACAGCATGCCAAGCAGAGTGCAGGACAGCAAATCCAATTTCACAGCATGACAAGCAGAGTGCAGGCCAGCAAATCCAATTTCACAGCAGGCCAAGCAGATAGCAGGCCAGCAAATCCAATTTCACAGCAGGCCAAGTGGAGTGCAGGCCAGCAAATCCAACTTAACAGCAGGTCAAGCAGAGTGCAGGCCAGTAAATCCAATTTTACCACGTGCTGAGCAGTGCAGGCCAGCAAATCCAATTTCACAGCATGCCAAGCAGAATGCAGGCCAGCAAATCCAATTTCACAGCATGCCAAGCAGAGTGCAAGCCAGTAAATCCAATTTTGCAGCATTTCAAGCAGAGTGTGCACACATATACACTCGTACACAGTCACATACAGACACACACACACACACAGACACACACAACCCTCCATCACACACACACACACACACACACACACACAACCCTCCATCTCACACACACACACACACACACACACACACACACAGAAACTCACACAGAAACTCACACAGACATTGAATTTACTCACCCGGCTGAGCGTGACCGCTGCACTTCCCGGAAATTACGCAATCAGCGGGATCTCTGCACTCACCGGAAAATATGCAATCAGCGTAACCTGTCCACCAAGTGGAATTTATAGAATGAGCGGGACCTTTGGACTAATCACACACAGCCCTAAAAAATATTTTATTCCTTCCAAACACAGTTGGACCTAATAAAGCATTGCAGTTTCAAGCACAGGCAGGGCAGCAGGCTGACCAAATCATGGCATTGTCATTTCATTTCATTTCCAAATAAGCATTGCATTTCCAAGCACAAGCAGGGCAGCAGGGCAAACAACTCATGGTATTGTCATCTCATTTCATTTCCAAATAAGTATTGCAGTTTCAAACACAGGCAGGGCAGCAGGCCATAACTCATGACATTGTCATTAAGGGCTAACAAACAATTAATTGCAAGTATATTGCAGACTCACAGTTCAGTTGATTCACAGCTTCGAATGACATTCGTGGCCTCACCCTCGCAATGTTCCAGAGCGACTGGTACACGTCCAGGACATCCGGGGTATTATAGTCGTGACCCCCCCCCCCCCCCCCCCCACGAAGGGGCTTTACCTTAATCATGGTGATTGACAGGCGAGAGGACAAATCAGCTGATCTCTAGATTTTTAAACACTCAGAATATTTTTATTTTTCATCGATGAGAAAAATCCTCGGGGCTGTGTCAGCAGAGGCGGACTGTGAGTAAGATGGCCAAAAATGACAGTGATACAGGGTAGCGTTTATTCTAAAATCAATATACAGCGCAGAAGTGGTCAAGATGAGACTTTTAGTTATATAGATTGCAACGGGAAGTATTGAAACAAGATTGAAGCCATCTGAAAGTAGAACCGTTACCAACATGAGAGACATACTGAAATTGAATTGTTACATTTTTGCAGGAACTCCGTATGGGTTAGGTGTTCGTTTGGAGTTATTATTGCCACATGCACTGAGGCACGATGTTATGCATGGTATCCAACCAGATCAGGCAATTACATACGGTCGTCAAACTCAAGTACATTAAGTAGAGCAATGGAGAGATACATTGGTTTCAAAGGTTTCAAAGATCATTTATTGTCACGTGTACAAGTTACGGTACAGTGATATGCGAATTACCATACAGCCATGACGGGAAAAAAGCAACAAGACACACAACTACGTAAGAGTTAACATAAACATCCACCATAGCGGATTCCCCACATTCCTCACTGTGATGGAAGACAAAAAAATGTCCAAACCTCTTCCACTTTATTCTCTCGCGGTTGGGGCAGTCGAAACATCCGTCGGGGCGATCGAAACTCCAGCGTCAGGGGGGACCGAAGCTCCCGCGTCGGGGGAGACCAAGGCTCCCACGTCCGGGTGATCGAAGCTCCCGCGTCAGGGCGGTCGATGCTCCTGCGGCTTGGAGTTCCTGAAGTCGGCCTCTGATGTTGATGTCTCTGACGTCGGAGCTCCGTGATGTTGAGTCCACAAGCACCCACGGTTGGAGGAGTTCGTTCCCTTGCAAAGGGATCACAAGCTCCACGATAGTAAGTCTGCAGGGATACGATGCATCTCTGTCCAAGTAAGAAATTATAAAAAGGTACCCACCACATAAAACAAGCAAAAGAACACTAAAACTATTCTTGTAACGCATGCTATTAAAACACAATGAAGGAGAGGACAGACAGACTGTTGGCAAGGCAGCCATTGCTGGTGCCACTCGGTGGTACAGAGTGTGAAGAAATGTGCAACATGCTAGAGCAACTTAGTGGGACAGGCAGCATCTCTAAATAGGAATGTGTGACGTTGCAGGTCTAGACCCGTCTTCAGACTGAGAGTCAGTGGAGATGGAGATAGAGATATGGAAGGGTAAGGTGTGTAAAAGGACATTAAAGAGGACGCCCTGCAAGGAAAACGTAGAATAGATCATGGTTAGATACGGAGAGGTGACACTGAAGAATACAAATATAAAATCCAATCAGTAGGACAGAGAGGCAGGTCGGATAACTAGAATGGCGCAGGGATGGAGAGCGAGGGAAAGCAATGGTTATTTGAAGTTACTATAATAATAATAATAACTTTATTACAGACTCAAGGTCCAGACAAGGGGCAAGATTACATTAAAAAAAATGCATTGCATCTCAAATATCATAAATATATATAAAATCATGGTAAATCACATAAAAACATCATAATTTATATATTAAAAAAAAAAACAAAACACAATACTTAAGTTAAAAATCCAGAGTAAAAAATAATCAATGTCGTACAACGAGACAACGATACCAGTGTCTCCACAACTGGGATTCGTAGCGTGTAGTGCTAACCCTTATGTTTGTCAAGGCCACAATAAGCTCATTTTTAGAGTCATTTATACTGCAAATGAATTTATACATGTGTTGTTTTAGGATAGCTTCTAGAGTACTGACTCCTGCAGCCACAAACATATTACTGGCACTACACCACCTTGGTTGCCTTAGCAGTGATCTCATGGCATCGTTATATGCAACCTTTAGTCTCTGCATATTTGTCTTTAAATAATTCGACCACAGGTGCGCAGTGTAGAGGGGTGTGCAGTATTCTCTAAACAGTGACATCTTCACCACATCTGCACACGCACCAAATTTACGCAAGAGGATATTCGCCTGTATATACAGCATGCGTCGTTGCCTATAAATATCCTCATCATCTGTCATTTTTTCTGTAATAATATGCCCTAGATATTTTATCTTATTACAGACACTAAGATTGTTGTCAGACAATTTAAAATCACGATATTTTAGGCTTTTATCCTCTTTGGTTCTACAGACCATAACAGCACTCTTACTAGCATTATATTTAATGTCATGTTCCAAACCATACAAGGAACATGTAGTAAGGAGCTGCTGGAGACCAGCACTAGATGGACTAAAGACCACAAGATCATCTGCATACATGATATGGTTCACTAACATATTACCAATCACGCACCCAGTGTTACAGGCTTTCAATTGTTTAGACAGATCATCAATATATAAATTAAAAAGGACTGGGGATAAAATTCCCCCTTGTCTAACACCATTGCTAACCCCAAATGGGGCTGAGACCCTATTGCCCCATTTTATTTGCATAGTCTGGTGGGCATACCAGTAGGCCAGTATTCTCACAATGTATTTAGGCACCCCTCTTTGACACATTTTACCAAACAGCTTTCTGTGATTAACACGATCGAAGGCTTTGGAAGCATCAATAAAGCACATAAGGGTTGAAGAGTTTTTGCCTCTATATTTGTTTACAATCTCCTTTAGGGCATAAATGCATAAGTTAGTGCCATGTTTAGCTTTAAAGCCAAACTGGTTATCTGTGGAGTTAACAAACTCATGTATTCTATCCAGCAGAACTATTTCTAATACCTTTGGCAATATGCCGGCTAAAGCTATGCGCCTGTAATTATTTAGACTGCCTACTTTACCCGCTTTGTACTGAAGGCATATTCATACCTTTGGGTTGCAAGCTGCCCAAGTGCAATATGAGGTGCTGTTCTTCCAATTCACGATAGGCCTCAATCTGACAATGGAGGAGACCCAGGTTGGAAAGTTCAGTATGGGAATTAAAGTTGACTTAAAGTATTTAGCAACCAGGAGATCATGTATCTTTAGGTGAACTGAGCGGGGTGTTTAGTGAAACGACTACCATGTCTGCACTTGGTCTCACCAATATATAGGAGTCCACACCTGGAGCAGCAGAAACTGTAGATGGAGTTGGAAGAGGTGCAAGTGAACCTCTGCCGCGCCTGAAATGACGGGGTCAAAGACCGGAGTCGAGGTAGGAGGTACAGGGACTGGTGTTGCATCTCCTGCGGTTGCAGGGGAAAGTAGCCGAGGAGGTGGTGGGTTGGGTAGGAAGGGATGAGTTAACCATGGAGTTGCTGAGGGAATGGTCTCTGCGGAAAGTGGAATGGGTTGGACAGGGGAAGATGTGGCTGGTGGTGGGATCCCATTGGAGGTAGCAAAAATGTCAGAGGATCACTTGGTGTATGAGAGCTGATGGTATGAAAGGTGAGGACTATGTTCTTTGTTTCAAATACATACAATGATAATACCTTACTTGGTTATAACAAACACTCCGCTAAAACAGACAACCCCCACCCATGTATGGTCCGTTCAAATGAGGGTTTACTGTAGAATACTGGAAGGAGGCAACGGTGTAGATAGTGAGCTCTTCTATTCCATGGTTAGGGTGCCTACAATGTCAGGACATTGGTTGGATACGAAGGAGGAGGCTTAAGCTTCCGCAGATCTCAAATAGTCATCCAATGGAAGCCGGAGAGTAACAATATTTAAGAAGCGTCTCAACGAGTATTTGACAGAGCAACTCACAGAGGGATATGCGATTAATACATTGAAATGGCAATAGTATAGATTGGCATGATGATCGGTAAAGACGTAGGTGACCAAAGAGCCTGTTTCCATGCAGGACAGTGATGATACTATGTATAGTCAAAATATCATTAAATAACTTGAACTGTACCCAAAAGGAACACAGCTGGGTTAGCCCAGCATTGTGCTGAGAGGAGATATTTCCGCCCAGTCTAAAGTATTGCCATGCACATACATAGAATGGCGCTAGTGGATCTGAGAGGACCATTCAGTCCCAGAGAATGTTGCGTATCCGAAATCCACTGCTTGAGAGAGTGGTTGAAGCAAAGTTGCTGCAGCTGTTCAGAAGTGTTGCCGGGTAATTCAATCAACTGTGTCTACGCAGAAAGTGCCGCAATGTGTATGCATCGGACGAAGTGCTGGTGCGCATGGTTGGTTTCCATGTTGTACGACTCTGTCCGCCAGCACTGTCAGATATTCGACACGTCGGGTTTTCAGATATTCGACCCACGGTCCGAATCATATAGTTATCATATAAACACCAGGTCATAAGAGATAGGAGTAGAATTCTACTCCCATCAAGTCTACTCTGCCATTCAATCATGGCTGATCTATCTCTCCCTCCTAATCCTATTCTCCTGTCCTCTCCCCATAACCTCTGCCACCTGTTCCAATCAAGAATCTATCCACCTCTGCTTTAAAAATATCCACTGACTTGACCACCACAGCCTTCTGTGGCAATGAATTCCACAGTCACCACCCTCTGACTAAAGAAATGTATCTTCATCTCCTTCCTAAAATAACGTCCTTTAATTCTGAGTCTATGACTTCTCGTCCTAGACGCTCCCACGAGTGGAAACATCCTCTCCACATCCACTCTACCTAAGCCTTTCACTATTCTGTATGTTTCAATGAGGTCCCCCTCATTCTTCTAAACACCAGCTAGTACAGGCCTAGTGCCGACAAACGCTCATGATAGGCTAACCTACTGATTCCTCGCCCTCACATACCGCCCAGGAGGCTGCAGAAAAGCTGGTCGGCGAAGCCAGCCTGGGCCGAATGGAGCCTCGACGGCAGTGTTGAGCCTCGGTGACGGTGGGGCCTCGGCATCGGCGAGATATCGGCAGCAGTGAAGCCTCGCGGCGATGGAGCCTCGGCGGTGATGAAGCGTCGCAACGAAGGAGTCTCGGCGGTGGTGAAGCGTCGCAGCGATGGGGTCTCGGCAGCGGTGAACCATCGCAGCGATAGGGTCTCGGCGGCGGCGGCGGTGCCTCAGCGTGCGCGGCGATACGGCCTCGGCGGTGGTGAAGCACCGCGGTGGCGGCGACGCCTAGCGAGTCCACCCGTGGTCGGCGGTCGATGAGAGCGTGTGGGGACCGCCGTGAGGTGGGAGGGGAAGAGCAACGAAGGGACCGGGCTTAGGGGGCCACCGTGAGGGAGCGGAGAACGATGGACATTGGGGGCCCGTCGTGGGGGAACCGTTGTGGGGGAGAGGGGAGAACATTGGAGGAGCCAGTTTAATTTGTAACTTTGTCAGCGCCGTAGGTGGCCGCTATTTGCATACTTTGTGAATGCAGGCAAAGAATTTCACTGCGCCTTGTTACACGTGACAACAAATATTCCATTCTATCCCATTCCATATTGTAATTTCTCCTCTGGACATGATCGTTATCTCCGTCCTTGCACTGTTCTCTTTGACATTACCGTCAGAGTTTATCTGCTGCAAAAACTGAAGGCAGAAGGAGAAGAGGCATCTTGCTGCAAGTAAGAATCTGTCTTATAAAAGCTAAAGGATTTTAAAAATCTGCGGGAAGAAGTTAGTTGCCGTTTCAGAATAGGGTGAAGGAAAGTGCATTCACGTCGCGGCCCTGTTTTCACCAAACTTTCCACCACCACGCCCGAGAAGCACAAGACAGCAGTGACGTGCGGTGAGATCAATGGCTGGGGAGGCTCTGGCTAGTATCAGTGGCCCGGCCCTCCCTATATTGATCACCGCGTCTCTCTGAGGAGAGAGAGGGTGGAGCCGTGGCTGGGAGGGAGGGAGAGAGAAGAGAGAATGAGAGAGAGAGGAGAGAGAGAGGGAGAGAGAGAGAGAGATGAGAGAGAGAGAGAGAGAGAGAGAGGGAGAGGAGAGAGAGAGAGAGAGAGAGAGAGGAGAGAGAGGGAGAGAGAGAGAAGGGAGGAAGAGAGAGAGAAGAGAGAGAGAGAATGGATGGAGAGAGAGATAGGTGAGAGAGAGAGAAGGGAGGGAGAGAAGGGAGAGAGATATATAGAGAGAGAGACTGGGAAGAGAGAGAGAAAATGAGAGCGGGAGAGAGAATGGAGGAGAGAGAGAGGGGGAGAGGGAGATGAGGTAGAGAGAGAAGCGAGAGATATAAGGGAGAGAAAACGGAGAGATAGAGGGAATGGGGAGAAGGAGAGTGAGAGAATGTGGAGAGAGAGAGAATGGGGAGAGAGAAAGTGGGGAGAGAGAGAGAAGGAAGAGAGGAATGATGGCACGTTATAACCCGCAGCCGTCCCATTCTGACCGTCGCCGACCCCCCCCCCCCCCCCCCCCCCACCGCACCATTGCACCCTTCTTCACGGCGGCCCAGTGATGTCTCGGCTCTGACAATTCGAGGGATCTAACCGGTAACAACACTAAGAGCAGCCCCCGGGCCGCCGCGCTCCCCGACTCGAATCTGAGCTTGAAAAATCAGGTGGTGGGCCTGATGTGCCCCGCGGCCGGCCTTACATAGAAACATAGAAACGTTTCGAGCCTGCTGATCATCCAACTCAGTTACCTGCCTCAGCCACAAGGCCCACATCCAACTTAAATATAGCCAACGAACTGGCCTCAACTACAGAGCACAGATTCACCATGAAAAAAGACAGAACATGAACGATACAAAAATGTACAGAAGTAAAAAAATTGGCGACTTTATTATTGTGATAAGTTTAGATATATTAAAAAAAATCTAATCATTCTAATGTACCGACAAAGTCTACCTTCCCAAGTGGCGCATCTTGTTCCACTAAAGTGGAGGGAGAGTGAGGCAGCGTCAATTGCGTGGGCTGAGCCAAGACGCTCGCTCTTCCCCCACTGGGCTCAAGACACGGCCCCTTGTGAGGCAAATGTGATCGCTGCCTCCCCTGGAACATTTTCAATGCAGTTTTATGTGAGACCAGCGAGCACAAATTTAATATATTTATATGTGAAATACGTTACCCGGACTATGGAAGGTAAGGACATGCAAATGAAGGGATTTACTCACATTACATTGGTTACATACATAGAGATGGTAACAGGCGCACGCTTATTGCCCGCGCTCCATGCAGTTTCTGTTAGGGGTTGCGCAATCAGAAGGGAGGCTCAGATCGCCGCTGCCTCAACTCTCATCGTTGAATGTATTTGCAGGGGAGCTGCCAAAATGTTGCGATGTTTACTATAAAAAAATGATTCGATTCATATAGAAATGACACTTATAACACAGATCAGTGGAAAAATCTTTATATTTATTTATTTATTATTATTTTCCTTTACTTTTCTTAACAGCTATTTTCATTGAGAGTGTGACAGGTGAGGCTCTGCCTCCCCTGCCTCCCCTGACAGCACGTCCCTGCAAGACAGACACCATTGTATGCAGATGCCAAGAAGTGTGTTCAGCTCTGGCTGAACTACTTCTAATCTTGTGTGTGGACTCGACAGGAGGAAGAAGTTTCAGAGTGCGAATTGTGTGGGCGGGACATTAGAGTGAAACAGGCGTCCGATAGTCTTAGCTGGAGATTGTTTGAAGCAAATCAAAGGGAAGTCAGACCAGCGGAGCGGCCTGTTGGGGGCGGCCGTGTTCAGGGAAGTGTCGTGTGGACGAAAAGTGCATCTTGAGGCTTTGACTTTGAGGAGAGAGGAGCGGACCTGCAAGACCCAGAGCAACATCAAGTGGGAAACTTCGCAAAGTATTGTGAGATACGTAAAGGGGACATGCAAGGTCACGCGATGTGCTGCAGCTGCATTATGTAGGAGCTGGTGGACCCCTTGGTCAATCCTGGTGACCACATCTGCAGCAAATGCTGATTGAGTTGAGAACTAATACTGAAGGTGGACGACCTGGAGTCTGAGCTTCAGACGCTGAGGCACATCGAGTATGGGGAGAATTACCTGGGCGCTGTGGTTCTGGAGGTAGTTACGCCTGCTAGAGTCACTGCATCCAACGTGGTCCATGGTGACGTTGAGGGTGTGACTGCTAGTGGGGCAGAACAGAGGTGAGGACTGAACGGAGGACTGTAGGAAGGATGAGCAATGTGACTAGGGCACAATGGTTCACCGGGCCATCCGAGAGGGAACAAGAGCAAGAGTAGATAGAGCTCTTAGGGCTAGCGGAATCAAGGGATATGGGGAGAAGGCGGGAACGGGATACTGATTGTGGATGATCAGCCATGATCACATTGAATGGCGGTGATGGCTCGAAGGGCCGAATGGCCTATTCCTGCACCTATTGTCGATGTAAGGAAGAAAAACGTATTTGTTCATTGGGGCAGTATAGTTGGAGGCGTTGACACTGTTTTCTGTAGCGAGGATCGTGAGTTCCGAAGGCTGTGTTGCCTCCCTCTTGCCCGAGTTCAGCACATCTTGTCTGACCTTCAGAGGAACGTGGAGTGGGAGAGGAAAGATGCGGTCGTCGTGGTCTATGTTGTTACCATTGGCCTAGGTTGAACGAGGAAAGTAAAGGAATTTGAGCAGCTAGGTACCAAATTGAAAAGCAGAACCAAGAAGTTAATAATCTATAGATTGCTGCCCGAGCCGCGTGGAAATTGGCGTAGGGTTCAGAGGATTAGAGTGTTGAATACGAGTTGAATACGTGGCTCAAAGACGAGTACGGAAGAAGTGCTTTGAATGTGTAGGATATTGGCATTCAGATATTGTCTGAAGAAGGGTCTCGACCCGAAACGTCGCCAATTCCTTCTCTCCATAGATGCTGCTTCACCCGCTGAGTTACTCCAGCATTTTGTGTCTCCCTTCGATATACCAGCATCTGCAGTTCTTTCTTAAACATTGGCACCAGTATTGGGAAAGGAAGGAACTGTTCCGACGGGACGGACTACACTGGAACCAGACTCAACTGGCAAAGTTGGGATAAACTAAATATAGGTACGGGATACTCGAAGGCTGAATGGGCACCTAATTTCTATGTTTCTATGTAAAGTCGGGACCGATATAACAAGGGAGGCGAATACCGAATTAAAGGTGTTGTGTTTGAATTGCATAGTATAAGAAACAAAGTGGATGAGCTTATAGCATGGATATAAATTAGTAGGTATGATGTTTGTGTGAATTACAGAGACGTGTCTGCAAGAGGATCGGAGCTAGGAGCTGAATATTAAGGGTTATACATCGTATAACGTCGTGATATGCGAAAGACAGAAAAGTGGGCAGAGGGTGGTGTGAGGTAGCTCTGTTGGTTAGGAATGATTTTCTGTCCGTGGCAAGGGGTGACATGGGATCAGAAGATGTACACTCATTGTGGATAGAGCGGGGAAATTATAAGAGTAAACAGACCCTAATGGAGGTTATTTACAGGCCATCAAACAGTAACCAGGATATAGGGTACAATTACATCAGGAGATGAAATTGCCATGTAAAAAGGGCATTTATTTTGGTGAAGATAATCAAGGGAGATTTCAATATGCAGGTGGATTGGGAAAATTAGGTTGGTACTGGAAAGGGAATTTGTAGAGTGTCTCCGAGATTGATTGGTGTGGAGCCCGCCAGGGAAGAGGGAATTCTGGATTGAATTATGCAATGAACAGGATTTGATAAGGGAACTCAAGGTAAAGGAACCATGAGGAGGTGGCGACCACAATATGATAAGTTTTAATCTGCAATTTGAGCGGGAGTAGGCAAAATCGGATGTGTCGAGGATGAGGAAAGGGGACGACAGAGGCATAAGGGAGGAGCTGACCAAAGTTGACAGGAAAGGGACCCTAGCAGGGATGACAGTGGAACAGTAACGGAAGGAATTGCTGGGAATAATCAGGAAAATGCAGAATCTTCATTCCATACAGGCGGAAAGATTCTAGAGCGAGAAAGAAGCAACCGTGGCTGTCAAGGGAAGTCAAGGGCAGGATAAAACTAAAAACTAGTTCATTAAATGCTAGACATATATTGATACAATTTAAGGGATTACATTATTCAAAAACGAAATCAGTAAAACCAAATAAAAAGATAATAGGGAAAAATTAATCAAGGGGCCGGGGGGGATTACTAAAAGAGAAAGCGGTTAACAAAGCAAAGATTTGTGCGAAGCCCGAATATTGGGAGGCGTTTAAAGTACAACAGAAGGTAACTAAAAAGGCAATATGGGGAGAAATTATGTAATACGAAAGGGAGCTAGCCAATAATATAACAAAGGATTGCAAGAGTTTCTTCACTGATACTAAGAGTAAGAAAGAGGCAACTGGACGTTGGACAGCTGGAGAATGATGCAGGAGCAGTGATAATGGGGAATAAAGTAATGCCAGAGGAGTTTAATAGCTTTATTGCTGCAGTCTTCACAGTGGAAGACGCAGCAACGTGCCTGAAATCCAAGAGAGTCAGGGAGTAGATGTTAATGGATGGCTATTACAATGGAGCACGTGCTTGGGGTGCTGAATGGGCTGAAGGTGGATCATTCACTTGGACTGGATGGAATGCACCCTAGGGTTCAGAAAGAGGTGGCTTTAGATATTGGGCATTGATAGTGATATTTCAAGAATCACTAGTGTGACGTGGTCCCAGACGATTGGAAATTTGCCAACATTACCCCGCTGCACAAGAAGGGAGCAAAGCCAACGATGGGAACTATAGGCCGGTTAGTGTGACTAAGATTGTCGGTAAGATTTTAGAGTCCATTATAAATGATGAGGTTACGGAGTACTGAGAAGTTCTCGATAAAATAGGCCAAAGTCCGCATGGTTTTGTGAAGGAGAAATTTGCTTGACAAATTTGCTGGAATGATTTGAAGAAGTAAATAGCAAGGCAGACAAAGGAGAGTCAATAGATGTTGCTTCCTTAGATTTTCGGAAAGCCTTTGATAAGGTGCCACACGTGAGGCTGCGAAGGAAGATGGGAGCCGATGGTATCAAAGGGCAGATACGAGTATTGATAGAAGGTTGGCTGAATGGCAGAAGACAAAGTACGTCAATAAAGAGGCTTTTTCTGGTTGACTGCCAGTGACTAGCGGTGTCCCGCAGGGGTCGGTGCTGGGGCCGCTACTCTTCATGTTGTATATTAATGATTTGAACGAGGGGATTAAAGGCTTTGTCGCCGAGTTTGCAGATAATTTGAAAATAGGTGGACGGCAGGTATTTTATAGAAAGCAGGAATTCTGCAGAAGGACTTCGGGAGGTTGGGATAGTGCGCAGTGAAGTGGCGGATGGAATATAGCGTAGCAAAGTGTGGAATCATGCATTTTGGTAGCAGGTTCAAGACGGAGAGTACATTTTCCAAATGGGGAGATAATCCAGAAATTGGAGGTGCAATGGGACTTTGGAGTGCTAGTGCCAGATTCCCAAAATGTTAATCTGCAAGTTGAATTAGTAGGAAAGAAAGAAAACTCAATGCTAACATTGATTTCAAGAGGGTTTGTATACAAAAACAGTGATGTAATGTTTAGGCTCCAGAATACGCTGGTAAGGCCTTTCGAATATTGTGAGCAATTTTGGGCACCATATCTGGATGTGCTGGCTCTGGAGAGGGTCCAGATGAGGTTTACAAGATGATCCCTGGAATAAGTAGGTTAACCAACGATGAGCTTTTGTCGGCACTGGGCCTTTACATGCTGGAGTTTAGAAGAATAACGGGGGACCTCAGTGAAACATACATAGAGAGGAAGGGTTGTATAGAGTGAATGTGGAGAGGATGTGACCCATCATGGGAGTGCCAAGGACTAGAGTTTATAGCATCAGAATTAAAGGACATTCTTTTTGGAAGAAGACCAAGATAAATTTATTTAGTCAGAGGGAGGTGAATCTGTGGAATTATTTGCCACAGAAGGTTGTGGAGATCAAGTCGGTGGACACTCTTCAGGCAGAGATAGATAGATCTAAGAGACGAGGGGGGGGGGGGGTGCAGGACGATGGCAGCCTCGCCAACAGTCTGTCTGTCTTTTCGCCCTTTTTTTTGGTCATTTTTAGTGTTTTTTAAAGTTTGTGTTAAAGTTCCCTGGTTTGTTTTACGTGGTGTTTGGGGAGGGGGTCGGGAAAACTATTTTTTCAATCTCTTACCTTGCCGGAGATACGATTGTTTTTCGGATCGTATCTCCGGTCGCTCTGCGGCCTAACGTCATGGAGCTGGAGACCTTGCTCGGGACTGACTTTGAGCCCCCAACGCGGGTCGTGGACTTACCATCGGAGCCGATCCCTTGCCTGGGATCGACACTCCATCCATAGCCTGCGTATTTCACCATTAGGGAGCTCGCAGTCTCGGGTGGAGAAGATGTCGGGAAGCTCCAAACGACGCAGAAGGTTCGACCAGCCGCCGGGCGCACGGAGCGGCCATCCCCCGATGTAGGAGCTGGATCGCCCCGATGCGGGGGGGGGGGGGGGGGGGGGGAGGCGACCGCCGCGGGAGCCAAGATCGTCCGTCAACGGAAGGCTCGAGGCAGGCCCCCGACCGCGGGAGAACAATGAAGGGAAGAGGTTGGACTTATTTTTCGCCGTCCATCACAGTGAGGAATGTGGAGGAGTCACTGCGGTGGATGTTCATGTTAAAATGTATTTTGTGTGTTTTGTTGCTAGTTAATGGTTTGACTGTATGACAAATCAAATTTCTCGTATGTTGCAAAATAAACTTGGCTAATAAAGTATGATTATGATTATGATTTGATTCTTGAATAGTACAGGTGTCAGATATTATGGGGAGAACGGAAAAGGCAGGGAAATGAGGTTAGGAGGGAGAGATTGATCAGCCACGAGTGAATGGCGGAATAGACTTGATGGGCCGAATTGCTTAATTCTACTCGTCTCTCTTGTGACTGATCTGAGGCTGCACCTGACCTGAGATTATCTGCACGGTTTTCCAAGAATAGACTTACTTCATTGGTGTTCAGAGTGTGTTAGTGTACAGGACAGGTCACTTGGTTCAAAGACTAGGGTACTTACTGTGCGAGGTGATCTTGTACAGTCTGTGTTCTGACATTGCAATGGCAAGACGCCTACTCTGTATGCCCTTTCCTTGAAGCTTCGTGCTGTTGTACATTGCAGCGGACTTACACGGACTTACACGGCACCTTATCAAAGGCTTTCCGAAAAGCTAAGGAAGCAACATCTATTGACTCTCCTTTGTCTGCCTTGCTATTTACTTCTTCAAATCATTCCAGCAAATTTGTCAAGCAAAATTCTCCTTCACAAAGCCATGCGGACTTTGGCCTATTTTATCGTGAACTTCTCAGTACTCCGTAAGTTTGTCCTTGGTCCGAGCCAATCATTGAAGTGTAAACGGTCTATGGCTTTCCAGTATCGTTTGGTCGTGTTGACGTTCCCTGCATTTCCGTACTCCGGTGCTCTGCTGCGGTTTTCAGAAGGTCCATCTCTCCATAGCCCAGGCCGAAATGTAGTTGTTTGCATCGTCGTTACATAATTTACTTTATACTTTTGTTTCTCTAAACGGCTGCCCATGCAATTAGACACAGTGCCGGTCTCTCGCTGTCTTATGGTATTAAAGATATGAAACACAAAATAAAGGGCTGATTTATATACATCTCTCATTTTGTATATGGACTGTGGAGAAAATTAGTTTCCGTCACGTGCAACGTTGAGATGTTTATATAATATTATTTTGGTCAGCATCGTCACTGCCCTGTGTGAGTAACATGGGAACGTGTATACACAGTGCACTGCGTGTGTTAGACAGGCCTGTGAGGGAGCAGTTCAGCTGTTTCTCAGTCTGTGCCCCGTCATGGAAGGCCTCGTAATGTTCTTTGTCCGAGCCGTAACCGGACGGCTTCTAGCCGGAATCGGGAACGTACGGGGCCGAAATGAAGTGCGGCCAATTGAGCGCCGGCTCCCACAGTTGTGAGTCAGTGCTGCCCGCTGGTTCAGCTTCACTGCCGTTGACAGGGAACATGGTGTGGGTCCGGTTAGATCGAGGTTCTGATCACCCTGCTCTTGATGGACAAGACATTTGTGACAACACAGTGTTCAAGGTCACGTGGGTTCTGAGGACGAGCCTATTGTGGTTCGACGCTGACAGAGTCACCACATCTCGGATCCGCAATGCCTCAACCAGTACCCTCAACCAATTCCCCATAGCTCGGTGTGAATCTAGATGCATGAGCTGACGTGAGCGGCAGAAAGACCTCGGGAAGGAAACAGAAAAAGCCACAAGTTGTGTCTTGTGGCTGGGAATGGCAGCAGTCATTCATTCTTTGTCAGGAAGGCTCGCGTGTTTCACTCAACCAATATCCGTAATGGAGATGATGTAGGAAATCCCCGGACATTCAGAGTATGTTTTTATCCAGATGTGTTTTATCATTATCCACTTAATGGGTGTGACCACTTTCGACAAGATTGTGTGATCCACGTGATCCGGCCATCAACAAGGGCGCCAATCGTGGTGGAATAAACTAGGCCATAGACAAGAGGCACTAGATGCAGGAATATGTCATTCAACCCTTCGAACCAGCACCGCCATTCAATGTGATCATGGCTGATCATCCACAATCAGTACCCCGTTCCTGCATCTCCCCGTATCCTCTGACTCTGCTATCTTTAAGAGCCCTATCAAGCTCTATCTTGAAAGTATCCAGAGAACCGGCTTCCACTGAGGCAGAGAATTCCACAGACTCACAACTCTCTGTGAGAAAAAATGTTCCCTCTTATCCATTCTAAATGGCTTACTTCTTATTCTTAAACTGTGGTCCCTGGTTCTGGACTCCCCCAACATCGTGAACATGTTTCCTGCCACCAGCGTGTCCTAACCCTTAATAATCGTATATGTTTCAATAAGATCCCCTTTCATCCTTCTAAATTCCGGAGAATACTAGCCCAGCCGCTGCATTCTCTCAGCATATGACAGTCCCGCTATCCCTGGAATTAACCTGGTGAACCTACACTGCACTCCCTCAATAGCAATAATGTGCTTCCTCAAATTAGGGGACCAAAACTGCACACAATACTCCAGGTGTGGTCTCACTGGGGCCCTACACAACTGCAGAAGGACCTCTTTGCTCTTATACTCCTCTTGTTAAGAAGGCCAACATGCCCTCGCTGGGGCTCCCTGTTCATTCATTGACTGATGAACAGGGAGCCCCAGATCCCGTTGTACTTCCCTTTTTCCCAACAACATAATTCAGATAATAATCTGCCTTCCTGTTTTTGCTACCAAAGTGGATAACCACACATTTATCCCCATTAAACTGCATCTGCCATGTATCTGCCCATTCACCCAACCTGTCCAAGTCACCTTGCATTCTCATAGCATCCTCCTCATAGTTCACACTGCCACCCAGCTTTGTGTCATCTGCAAATTTGCTAATGTTACTTTGAATCCCTTCATCTAAATCATTTTTTTTTTTGTAAATAGCTAGAGTCCCAGCACTGAGGTTTGCGGTACCCTGCTAGGCACTGCCTGCCATTCTGAAAGGGACCCGTTAATCTCTACTCTTTGTTTCCTGTCTGCCAACCATTTTTCTTTGCATGTCAGCACTCTAGCCCCAATACCATGTGCCCTAATTTTACCCACTAATCTCCGATGTGGGATCCTTATCGAATGCTTTCTGAAAGTCCAGGTACACTATATCCATTGGCTCCCCTTTGTCCATTTTCCTTGTTACATCTTCTAAAAATTCCAGAAGATTAGTCAAGCATGACTAATCCATGACGAATCCTTCATAAATCCATGCTGACTTGGACCGATCCTGTTACTGCTATCCAAATGTGCCGCTATTTCATCTTTTATGATTGACTCCAGCATCTTCCCCACCATCGATGTCAGGCTAACTGGTCCATAATTCCCTGTTTTCTCTCTCCCACCTTTCTTTAAAAGTGGGTTAACAATAGCTAAACTCCAATCTAGAGGAACTGATCCTGCATCTATAGAACATTGGAAAATGAACACCAGTGCGTCCACGATTTCTATAGCCACTTTCTCAAGTAACCTAGGATGCAGACCATCAGGCCCTGGGGACTTATCAGCCTTCAGTCCCATCAGTCTACCCAACACCATTTTCTGCCTGATGTGGATTTACTTCTGTTCCACCGCCACCCCAGATCCTCTGGCCACTAGTCCATCAGGAAGATTGTTTGTGTCCTCCTTAGTGAAGATGAATCCAAAGTATCTGTTCAACTCATCTGCCGTTTCCTTGGTCCCCATAATAAATTCACCTTTTTCAGTCTTTATGGGTCCAACTTTGGTCCTAACCATTTTTTTTCTTCTTCACGTAGCTAAAGAAGCTTTTACTATTCTCCTTTATATTATTGGCTTGCTTACCTTCGAACCTCATGTTTTCTCCCCGTATTGCTGTTTTAGTTATCTTCTGTTGCTCTCTAAACATGACCCAATCCTCTTGCTTCCCGCTCATCATTGCTTCGTTGTACTTCTCTTTTATTTTTGTACTGTTCCTGACGTCCCTTGTCAGCAACGGTCGCCCCTTACTCTCCTTGGAACCTTTCTTCGTCTTTGGAATGAACTGATCCTCCACCTTCTGTATTATTCCCAGAAATACCAGCCAGTGTTGTTCCACTCTCATCCCTGCTACAGTTTCTTCACAGTCAACTTTGGCCAGCTCCTCCCTCATGGCTCCATTGTCCCCTTTGTTCAACTGTAACACGGACACCTCCGATTTACCCTTCTCCCTCTCAAATTGTAGATTAAAACTTACAAATATTACGATCGCTACCTCCCAATGGCTCCTTTACCTCGAGTTCCCTTATCAAATCCGGTTCATTACACAACACTTAATACGGAATTGCCTTCTCCCTGGTAGGCACCAATACAAGCTGCTCTAAGAATCCATCATGGAGGCACTCCACAAACCCCCTATTTTGGAGTCCAGTACCAACCTCATTTTCCCAGTCTACCTGCACGTTGAAATCTCATAACAACCGCAACATTACTTTTACGACATGGCAATTTTTACTCATGATTCAACTTGCACCCTATATTCAGGCTCGGTGGCATGACCTTACCTGTATTAAATCCAAAGCAGTTCGTTATACCAGATACTGCAGATTTCATACAGGGAGCGTCAAGGAGTTCCAGTTCCGAGGCTGACCCGTCATTAATCGATCTGATGTGTCTGGTACTCAGTGACAGGATGGACAATGGTCTCAGTGCTGATTGGTATCGAGGCCTGGGCGGTTGACACCCCACCAGCGTCGCTAATGACACTTGAAGCTGTGACCGGTGCATTGGTCAGGGAACAGCCTGGTTATGTCAGTGACTCCCTCGTGTTGCCGCTATATCAGTAGCCCGGACACGCAGATCCGCCCTTTCAAGCTGGAGCCGCTCGGTGACTGGTGGGACTGGCGGCCACTGTGGTGGGAGACAGAGTGTCCCGTGTGTTTGCCCCGCCCAGTCCTTCGTTTCATCCGTCTTCATGTCATTGCCCTGGCGGCCATAATGCCAATATGGTCGGGAATCAGTGATAGCTCCTGGGAACTTGATTTAGGACTGAGTACTTCCAGCAATGTTGCTCGTAACTCGTCCCTTGGTTAGTTGACGTTTCATGTGGTGGGAAAAGCCGCACACATGGTGGCCTTGGAGACTGGGTGGCATGTAGCAATCTACAAGGCCGCCTATGTAACACCTCCTGGTCATGTCAGCGTGACAGATGTTTGTCCTGTTGCACTGAACCGCTGGATTATGGGAGGATCACAGTGTAACGGGACTGTGTGTGTCGCCGTGTGGAGCTGTTCTGGTCACTGAGTTTATGTCCGTTCCTCGCCAGTTTCACAAGGGCACTGCAGGGACAATCACCTTAGTGGGACATGGTGCGCCAACACATGGCGACACGTGTGCTGCCTAGGTTGTATGCAAAGCAAATAATTCACTGTACCTAGGTAACCTCGGTACATGTGGCAATAAAGTATCTTTCAATCAGTTACATATGGGCCAGGCCCAGTATGGATGGCAGCAGCCCCTCACACACAGTCAGAAGCTGTTAGAATACGTGATGTGGCATTTAAAAATACACATCATAGTTCGACCCCATGTATTGTTGCAACTCTATCCCCTCATAATCACATGTTCACAGTTGCTGCACCAGAATGAGTCCATTCAGTGTTAGTCATTATAAGCCACAACCCCTGGTGTGGGAGGACTAGGACAGGGACAGAAACGTATCTGCTTCTAAATGTGAAGCAACGGGTTGGTCAGTGAGTCCTGCCCGATTTCGGCATAGATTATGTACACTTTACCCTGTGTTCACTGCCATGTTAACCACAGTCTGTTTTCTGATGTTTGACTCCTCACTTTAAGTCTGTAATTCCCACATGAGCGCTAAACTGGGAGCGGCTGACGTGATGGTTTGTTTGTTCAGTGAGTGTAACTAACGTCGTTGGCCTGGAAACTGACGCTGGAGGTTGCTCTCTGCTATAACAAAGGATGCCGTGAATTTGACAACCCTGCTTCGGCAGCAGTCTTTGTGCGCTGCACGAACAGAGGACACATCACGCTACAGAGTACATGGGAGGCTGGCTACTTCCGCGAATATTGAGGGTTTACTACCCGGCACTAGTGGCTTTTGGTGCTCCGCGTAAGTGTTTAACCGCCGTGTTCAGTACTGTTATATCTGACATGAGTGGTGGCTGCGCACCGTTAACCGCTTGGCCCACTGTTGTATGATTCTGTGTATGGTATTTGACGAACTGTGGGGTTGATGTTAAAATAACCACGTATCTTCATTCAAACTGTAGTCTCAGGCAAGATGGTCCTGTTTTATATTGACTTTAAAACGTCTAACAATGAGTCTGTGAACCTGTCGCCATATCAGCATTATCGTTGTGAACGCACAGTACATTCTGGTGTGTGGACTCATTGGACTGCTGAACCCACGCTTTGTGAAATGCATCTTGAAATATTACAGTATAAGTGTTCAGGATAAGTGTTCAGATAATCCAGGAGTTTCCTGCTTTTCCCGGGAATAAAAATCAACCGTTGAAGCTCCCGCCCGAGTGTCAGACCAGGTTTGCTCTGCTACCAGCGAAACGCTTCCGTTTCACTCAACACTTTCTTTATTCACTGGCGTGGAATATTTCAACATTTTGGAAATAATCCCCGCTGGTCTGGAGTGTAATGCGAAAATGCTTGAAACCGCATGTCTGGGAGTATTTGTGGAAAGAGAAAGGGTTAAAGTTTCAAATCCAAGTTTCTTTCTCGGGTAGCAAGGAAGGGAAGAAACACGTTTATCCGAGCGGCAGTCATTTTGGAAAGGGTCAGGGCTGGAATGTAGCGAATGTCTGGAACAGGGATAGGTTTTCACTGAATGGATAATTGAACTACATTGTCTGTGTAACGTGTTCCTAACCTGGTCCACTCTGGGTGACATTGTACAATCTGGGTGCCGCTCTGCATTCCGTGTGCGGTTGTACTGTTGGTGACGGTGTGAATTCGGGTGAATTTGTACAGTCTGGTCGAGTGGGAGCTATCCAGCATATTCCAGCATTTACATTTGTTGGCAATATTATCTGATTTCCAACATACACAATTTATTCTTGACTTTCCCACTGACCTGCGGTTGGGATGCTCCGCTTTCAGGAATGGGACCGCTTAACCCTCGTGGCGGAGTTGCTTGAGTTCAGCTGAGTCTGGGTTAATGACAATTCAGGCATTGGTCGGGAGATGGCGCCGTGCTATCGGGTGGACTGAGTACATTTCAATTCTTTGTTTTTAAATAATATATTTATTAGAAGCATATAGATATCATAATCAAAACACATTTTGTTTAACAGTTACATATTGTTAATATTTTTTTTAAAGAAGGAACTGAATAGATGGGATTCCAGCTATCAAAGTAGTAAGGGTCCTCATTTATTAATTGCAAACTGACTCTGCTTCTATTTGTTTTTTTTTTATAGATAGGAAGAAAGGAGAAAAAAAAAAGATAAAACAGAATAGAATAAGTTACCAATAATACACCTTTGGAGATAGGTCGGTAGATTATAAAACATAAATATTCATCTAATCCTGGGATCAAGCTTCAGTCAGGTTTCCGTGCCGGAACAATTTACCATTTCAAACATGCAATAAATGGAGACCATATTCTAGCAAATAATTCTTGTTTGTCAATGAAGACAGGTCTGGTTCTTTCCAAATGTAAGGTCTCCGACATCTCCATAATCCACATTTTAATTGTGGGAGTTGTTGGATTTTTCCAAAATTTTAATATTAATTTTTTCCCAGTTATTACACTATAATCAAGGAAGTTTCTTTGGCTTGTTGTAAGTTTTAGGCTTTGTTCTGATATTCCTAATATTATTAGTTTTGAGTCGGGATCCAATTGGGTATTAACAACTTCAGAAATTATTCTAAAAATATCCGTCCATATATTTTTGATTTTTATACAATTTACAAAAGTATGAGTTAAATTAGCCTCTGATTGTTGACATTTATCACAGATAGGTGAGGTATGTGGGAAAATTATATTTAATTTTGTTTTAGACTAATGGAGCTTATGTAGTACTTTGAATTGTATTAAAGAATGTTTGGCATTTAACGAGCATTGATGTATATGTTGTAGACTTTCGTTCCAAATATCTTTCATTATAGGTTGGTCTAATTCATTTTCCCATGCTTGTCTATATAATTCCGTCGACGGGACCTCACTATCTAGAAGCGTATTATAAATGTGAGAGATTAATTTATCTGCAGTGGGATGTTTATTCAAACATTCATCAAGAGTCTCTGGCTCTCTAGTTCTGTAATCTTGTGTATGTGATTTAACATAATCTCTAAGTTGTAGATATACAAAAAAGTTATTTGAGTGTAGTCCATAATTCTGTTGTAACTCCTGAAATGTATGAAAAATACCTTTCCTATAAAGATCTCCCACATTTTTAATTCCATAATGTTTCCATTGTATAAAACCTTTATCCAACACAGAGGGTTTAAATGAAGGGTTATTTACAATGGGGAGAGAGAGTGATTAATTATCCAATTTTAAAGTCTTTCTTAATTGTTTCCAAATTCGTATACCACTATATATTATAGGGTTTTCACTGTAGGTTTTTGTATTCAGTTTTGTAGGGAGCTAACGGAATCGAGCCAATTTCAAAAGGCAAACAATCTTCCTTTTCCATCTTTAACCAGTTTGGTTGCTGATCCACATCTTCCAACCAGAAGTTCATATTTTTAATATTAACTGCCCAGAAGTAAAACAAACAATTTGGTAAAGCTAATCCTCCATTCGTCTTGGATTTACATCAGTGTTCTTTACTTATTCTATGGTTCTTATAATCCCGAATAAAATTTATGACAATAGAATCAATTTTTTTTCAAGTACATTTCAATTCTTATCTATGTTTACTCCCAACCTGAGATCATATCTGTATATTGGGTGACGGCCCAACGCGGGTCTGTTTCTGTTCCCCGTCACGTTGCTCTGTGAGAGGAACCCCGCCCGTCCAGAACCCTCGCACCAACTGACTGCAGAGAGGTTGTTGAACCGTTGCCGCTCCGAACAGTACCGGTGTTGCCAACGTGGTGTGTGGTGAGGATGTCCGGCTCTGTGACCGTTCTCTGTGACAAAAGGCAGCATGTGGTCCATTTGTGAATAGTTTGTGAGCTGCAGAACACTGGGGCTGGGACTGGCGACTGCAGTGAGCTGCAGGAAATGCAATTGGATGGGATGTTGCGTGTTACGTGTGTGTGACAGCAGAATGATAGGTTCAGAGTTCAGGTCCCCGCGGTCACTCATTATTAGCTGAGTGTAGCTGATTATTCTGCACCTCTCAGATTTCCCGATACTGGCATGTTACAATTTCGTAATTTAACCTTCGTTTAACTGAGAATGACCGGTGCTGCAGTTCGTATGAGATTTGTTGATGTTGGTTCTTGTCCAAGCGTGTGCAATCCCAACTTGCGTCTTACAGGTCATGACTGGCTTTAGTGTCTGGTTCTGAAAGTTATGTTTCCATAGTCGGAACAGTAATGTAGCTCTGTGGTCTCACAGCTCAACAACGAGCTTCGACCTAGCGCTGTTTTTTTTTATGATGTCTACGCATTCTGTTCGTGAACGCACCTGTTTCTTCAATTTGCTCCGGTTTCCTTCCCCGACCCAACATGTGCAGTTTGTTCGGTAATTCGCTGGTGTAATTTACCCGTATTCCGGCGGGTGACTAATAGTATCTGAGGTGAATTGGTGTTAATGTCGCTAAATTAATACTGCATGATTCGTGGAAATGTTTGCTTGACGTTTGACACCTGACTCTGTGAGCCGAAGGACATGTATTTTGTACGTTTCTAGCTCCATGCCGCATCCTGGTAAATTATTCTGCCAACCAGCTTGTGTGTCCAAATGAAACCGGGGTTAACAAGGCAGGACAATCGGGTATTTAAAAAAAATACATTGCTTGCAGCTTTTCCCAGAGCTGTGATATTCTGTTTGACGATTCCACGTCAACCACCAGTCAGGTCGCGAACGGTTCAGAAATGTCCGCATGAAAGTCTGGAAGAGGAAAGACTTAATTACATGTAAACCCTCGGATGTGTAATTGAAAGCACTGATCTAGAAGATTATACACGCACATTGCAAAGCCCGATAGTTCGGCACAGGCACAATGAGCCAAATGGTCCACACACATGTGAGAAGCTTTCTACGAATACACTATTACTGGACTTGCAACTGGTTGATCGGAGAAGTCCCGCTACAGATATGCATACCATACCATGGCCGTCTCCAAGAAGATTTCCCAACTTTCCGCACTTGGTACACATCATCATCAACATTCCCTTCCCCACTACCAACAGCTTCCCGAGTCTGTCCATTCACTAATAAGTCTGGTGACGCTGGGGTAAGCCTTGGGCATAGGGTAGGCTCCTAGCAGTGATTATCTTTCGAACACGAGGGTGTACAATCCCAAAGATCTCCATAGGCGGCATTACAGGTAGATCATTTGTCACTGAATGTGTGTGTGACACTTTATTTTACCGACCGCACAAACAATCCAGGAGCAGAGTGGTTGGGGTACAGCTTTATACAATGTTCGCTAGCCCACATCTGCGCTTCTGTGGGCACCTCTGGTCGCCACACTGTAAAGAACTTAATTGCTATGTAGAAGGTAGAGAGGAGATTTATAAAAATGTTTTTCTGCGATGGCAAAGTTTGGTTATGACGTTAGAGTCGATAGACTGAGTATTTTCCTTTCACGAAAAATAAACGGTGAATTCTATTTGTGATAAATGTCAGAACTTGGAAGCTAATTTAACGCATAGTTTTGTAACATGTATAAAACTCAATTATTATTGGACAGAAATCTTTAGAGTTATCTCTGTATTTCTTAAAATTAAACTGGACCCAGATCCAAAATTAATAATATTAGGAGTTCCGGATTCAAATCTAATATTAACAGTAAACCAAAGAAATTTCTTGGATTACTGTTTGATAATAGGGAAAAAAATTAATATTGAAATTTTGGAAGGGAACATTATCCCCCACAATTAAAATGTGGACAGTGGAAATGTTGGAGACGTTGCATTTGGAAAGAATCAGATTTGTCCTAATGGACAAATACGAACTCTTTGAACAGATATGGTCTCCATAATACAGAATATTTGAAGGGGTAGCTGTTCTTGGCATCACAACTCAATGGGTACCCGGCAGGATGAGATGAACATAACTCTGTTTTTTTTTTATTTGTATACATGTCTCTATTGATATCGCTATTTGAAATTGTGTTATTCACTATTAAGATGTATACTATAATCTCTTTTTTATATATAGATATAATACTTTGTTTTAATTAAATATATATAACAAGAATATATACATATTTTTTTCTCTTCTCTTTCTCTCTATATATAATCAAAACAATTATTTAATCACTATTCTTATTGATTAAAATCTATTCTTTTCTTTTTCTAATTTCTAAAAAAATAGAAGTTTATAAGAATTATTCGTAACATTCTAATACTTATTGAAATGTTGGTTGTGTATTTGAAAAGTTGTTATGCCGTTGTTATGATGGATTAGTTCTAATAAAAATATTATTACAGAAAAATACACGGTGAAGATCCAACATTTGGACAAATTAAGGGGCTTAGAGAGAATACACGCTATCAAACATGCCCCATATAGGAGGGGGCTAAATCCAGAGGGCATTAGTTTAGATTAAATATTTGGAAGAATCTGATGAGGTCTTTTCTCATTCAGACTCGGAATCTAGGACGCGCTGGTAAAGAGTTTGACGTAGGCAGGGATACTAAATACATCAAGAGGAACACTTGAAACTCCAAGGCATGGAGACTATGGGTTCTGTGGATACATCCATGTCGCTTTGGCTGTGGTGGGTCAAATGGCTTGCTTCCGAGCTGTGGGAAGCTCTCCCTCTGGGGAAATAACTGGAGATGTTGCGGATGGAAGCGCTACAACGTGTATTGATGGAAAATGGGAATAGGCAGGTGGAGTGTGCGATAACGGTGGAGACAGAGTGGGGACCGTGGGTCGGGGCGTGGACTGCAGCGTGGACATACACTGACTACGTTGTACATGGTGCAGTCAACGTGGTTCGGGTTTCGGGACATGTGCTGCATTTTGACGGAACACTTCTGACTGCCGCACATGCTTCCAAGTCAGATCACCAAACAAATCCGCAGCTCAACTGTCCGTCTGACCTTCCGCTGTCGCACTCGGATAGTCACCCCGCCAACATCCTGATCAGCATGACGTAAAACATTACAATGAAAATCCGCACGATCAGCCACCCGAGGTTGCTCACTCCCCACTGGTATCTGCCCTGACGCCTGTCTGTCGCTCCGCTGTTCACTCTCCTCCCAACAGTCCCCACAGCACCTTCCCCCTGCACCTTCATTCCGCCCAGTCCCGCCCGCGCCTTCCCCGGCTCAGTCCCCACCCCACTGAAGCTTCACTCTGCAGGTAGTTTGCTGGGCATCTGCGGCACATAAACGTGGGCAGCAAGGGAACAAGTCAGGGCCGGATTTACGTATAAGCTGGACAAGCATAAGCTTAGGGCCTCGAGATCCAGAGGGGGGGGGGCGCAGAGCCGGATTTACCACTGGGCTTCATAGGCTGAAGCCTCGGGCATCGGAATCTAGGGGCCCTCCGGCCAAGGCAGGACAGCTGCCGTTCAACTCTGGGCGGCCCCTCTCTATCTCTCTCCCTCTCTGTCTGTCTGTCTGTCTGTCTGTCACTCTCCGTCTCCGCCCGCCATCCGTCTCCGTGTCCGGGCCGCCGGGTCTCCGCTCTCCGCTCGCTCCTCATCCGCCGGCACTGCCGGCCGCCTTGCACATGCGCACACCCACGGCCGGCACATCAGCGGCCGCCTTGCACATGCGCACTGCCACGGCAACTGGTCGGCGCTGGGCACTTTCTCCCTCGCTTTGAATTGTGGGAGATCTGGCCGCCATTGCTGTCTGGTCGCTACCTCGCCGCGACCGATGAAAACCAACGCAGAATCACTCCCTGACCCTGGATCTGGAGTAACTCCCTGAAATAACTCTTGCTTCTGGTTTCCTGGTCCTCCATAAATATTCTAAATGGAATTTAAACTGGAGTTGGTGGAGGGCTGAACAATAACAGCCTATTGCATTTTATCTGTTTATTTATTGTGTGTATATAAGGTCTACGGTATATAAATACACTGAACTTTTATCTCCTGTTCTGTATTATTTTTACATATTCTGTTGTGCTGCAGCAAGCAAGAATATCATTGTCCTATCTGGGACACATGACAATAAAACTCTCTTGATTCTTGACTTGGACTTAAGCAAAACAGGGTTCTTGGGGAAAAAAGAGGTACCTTGAATTTAGTTGCATCTGGTTGGGTAACTATGGTCGGGTGAAGACTATTCCATGCTTTAATTGTGCGGGAGAACTCCATGGAGCAGCCAGCAACTCTGGATAGAAGAAATTGGGTGACGTTTCGGGTAGAGACCCTTTTTTTGACTCCCTCTGGTTTTAGTGTTTCTAGTTTAATTTAAAGATACCACATGCAAACAGGCCCTTCGGCCCACCAAGTCCATGCCGACCACCGATCACCCGTACACTAGTTCTATCCCACACATTAGCAGAGTAAGTCAAGAGTCAAGGGTGTTTTATTCTCTCACGTCCCAGTTAGAACAATGCAATCCTTACTTGCAACAGCACAACAGAATATGTAAACATAGTACTGTAAACAATGTTATAACGAGAAAACAAATGGTATATATTTATATATGAATATATAACTATATAAAAAGTGTGTGTGTGTGTGTGTGTGTGTGTGTGTGTGTGTGTGTGTGTGTGTGTGTGTGTGTGTGTGTGTGTGTGTGTGTGTGTGTGTGTGTGTGTGTGTGATATATATACCCACGCACACAATTTCCCTCCTGGGATTAATAAAGTTCTATCGTATAGTATCATGTGTGTAGGAAGGAACTGCAGATGCCGGTTTAAACTGAAGACAGACACTAAATGCTGAGTAACCCAACAGGTCAGACATAATCTCTGGACAAAAGGTAAATATTACGTTTTGGGTTGGGTCTGAAATAGGTTCCTGCACATCTTTGGAATGTGGAAGGAAACAAGAGCAGCCGGAGAAAACCATGCGATCAAAGGGAAAAGGAGCAAACTCCATACAGACAGCACCCATATTCAGGATCAATTCCGGGTCTCTGGCACTTTAGGCAGCAACTTTATGGCCAATGTACTGCCCCATAGTTTGAACTTAATTAAAACATGCAGAAGCTGTAAAGCAGAAGCTGTCTCCCCCCTCTCTCTCCTCTCCCCCTCTCTCTCTCTCTCCCCTCTCTCTCCCCCTCTCTCCCCCCTCTCTCCCTCCCCCTCCTCTCTCTCCCCATCACTCTATCCCCATCCCTCTATCCCCATTCCACTTTCTGCCCTCCCTCTCTCCCCCTCCCTATCTCCCCCCCTCCCTCTCTCCTCCATCCTCTCTCTCTCTCTCTCCCCTCTCTCTTACCCCCCACTTCCCCTCTCTCCGTCTCTCTCTCTCTCAATCCTCTCTCTCTGCTCTCACTCTGCCTCTTTATCTCTCTTTACCTCCCCCCTCTCCCTCTCTCTCTCCCCCCCTCTCTCTCCCCTCTCTCTCCAACCCTCCCTCTCTCTCCCCCCCTCTCTCCCCCTCTCTCTCTATCTCTCCCCTCCCTCTCACTCTCCCTCTCTAATTCTCCCCTCACTCCCCACTCTCTCCCCTCCTTCTCTCTCCCTCCCTCCTCCCTCTCTCCCCCCCCCACTCTCTCTCTCACCCCCTCACTCTCCCCATCCCTCCCCCCCTCTCCCTCCATCTCTCCCTCTCCTCCTCCCTCTCTCTCTCCCTACCTCTCTCCCCCTCTCTCACCCTCTCCCTCTCTCCCTCTCTCACCCTCTCTCTCCTCTCTGTCCCCCCCTCCCCCCCCCTCTCTCCCCTCCCCCCTCTCTCCCCTCTCCTCTCTCTCTCCCCCTCTCCCCCCTCTCTCACTCTCCCACCCCTCTCTCTCTCTCTCCCCTCTCTCCCCATTCCCTCTCCCTCCTCTCCCTCTCCCTCTCCCCCTCCCTCTCTTTCCCCCCCCTCCCCCTCCCCTCTCCCCTCTTTCTCTCTCTCTCTCTCTCCTCTCTCCCCCTCCTCTCCCCCCTCTCCCACTCTCTCTCTCATCTCTATCTGTCCCATAATCTCTCTCTCTCCCCCTCCGTTTCCCCCTCCCTCTCCCCCTCCCTCTCCCCCTCCCTCTTTATCTCTCCCTCTCCCCGCCTCTCTCCTCCTCTCTGTCCCCTCTCCCCAGTCTCCCACTCTCTCTCCTCCCCCACCCCTCCTCTCTCCCCCCTCTCTCTCTCCCCATCTCTCTCCCCCTCTCTGCCCCCCTCTCTCCCCCTCCCCCTCCTCTCTCTCCCCTCCTATCTCCTCTCTCTCCGCCTCTCTCTCTCCCCCTCTCTCTACTCATCTCCCTCCCCCTCTCCTCTCCCCTCGCCCCTTTCTCTCTCTCCTCCCTCTCTCCCTCCCCCACCCTCTCACCTCTCTCTCCCTCTGTCCCTCCCTCCCTCCCCCCCTCTCTCTCCCCTCCTCTCTCTCCCCCCTCTCCCCCTCTCCCCCTCTATCTCTCCCTCTCTCTCTCTCTCCCCTCTCCCTCCTCTCTCCCCTCCCCCCTCTCTCCCCCTCCCTCTCTCCCCCTCGCTCTCTCCCCCTCCCTCTTCCCCCTCTTTCTCTCCCCCCCTCTCTCTCTCTCCCATCCTACCTCTCTCCCCCTCTCTCACCCTCTCCCCTCTCTCCCATCTCGCTCTCTCTCCCCTCGCTTTCTATCTGCCCCCTCCTCTCTATATATCTCTCCCCCTCCATTTCCCCTCACCCCTCTCCCCCTCCCCCTCTCCCCGTCTCTCTCTCCCCCTCTCTCTCCTCCTCTCTGCCCCCCTCTCCCCAGTCTCCCACTCTCTCTCTCGCCCGCCCCCTCTCTCTCTACCCCTCTCTCACTCCCCTCTCTCTATCCCCCTCTCTCTGACCCCCCTCTTCCCCTCTCCCCCTCCCCCTCTCTCTCTCCCCTTCTTTCTCTCTCTCTCTCTCCTCCCCTCCTCTCCTCCCTCCCTCCCTCTCTCTCCCCCTCTCTCTCTCCTCATCTCTCTCTCCTCTCCCCATCTCTCTCTCCTCTTCTCTCACCCCTTTCTCTCTCCTCTCTCCCCCTCTCTCTCTCCCCCTCTCTCTCTATCCCCCTCTCTATCCCCCTCTCTCCCCCTCTCTCGCCCCTTCTTTCCCTCTCTCTCTCTCCTCTCTCTCTCCCCTCTCCCCCTCTCTCTCCCCTCCTCCAACCCCTCTCCCCTCCCCTCTACCCACTCTACCTCCCACCAACACCCCTCTCCCCCTCCTTCACCCACTCTGCCCCCCACCAACCCGCCTCTCCCCTCCAACCCTCCTTCTCCCCTCCTCCAACCCCCTCTCCCCTCCCCTCTACCCCACTCTACCTCCCACCAACCCCCCCTCTCCCCTCCTTCAACCCCCCTCTCCCCATCCAACCCCCTCTTCCCTCCCCTCTTCCCCTCCCTTTCCCCCCTCTCTTTCCCCCTCTCTCTCCACTCCCCCTCCACTCTCTCCCCTCCTCTCCCCCCTCTCTCCCCCTCCTCTCTCCTCTCCTCTCCCCACCTCCTCTCTCCCCTCTACTCTCTTCCCCCCCTCCCATCCCCCCTCTCTCCCCCTCTCTCTCCCCTTCTCTCTCTCCCCTCCTCTCATTCTCTCTCTCCTCCCCCTCCCCCTCTCCCCCCCTCTCCCCACCCCCTCCCCGCTCCCCCTACCTGTGTGTGTGGGAGGTGGTTACCCCCCCCCCCCCCCCCCCCCAGCAACCGCACGTTGAGGGGACGGGACCCAGCGGTCTCCCCTCCCTCCCCTCTCCCCTCCCTCCCCTCTCCTGCACTTGGTCTAGTTCTTTGTAAACGCCACACACTGTAACATCGTTCGTTTGTTCTTTCGCAGTTAACCTGGTGACGATCGTGATCCTGTCCCGGGGAAAGTGCGGTCTCTCCAAATGCATCAGTCGCTACCTGCTGGGAATGGCAGCGGCCGACCTCATGGTCCTCATCACCGATGTCACAATAAGGGCCATTGTTGGAATGTATTTCCCGCTGTCGCTCTTCACCATCACCCCCGTGTGCTCCGTCAACTTGGCCCTGGTCTTCGCAGCCACAACCATCTCTGTCTGGTTCACCGTGGGTTTCACGTTTGATCGGTTTGTGGCCATTTGTTGTCAGAAGCTGAAAACAAAATATTGCACCGAGCGAACGGCGAGTGTTGTTCTCGGAACGGTAATTGTTCTAAGCTGTTTAATAAACGTACCGTGGTATTTTACATTCGAATCAGTATCTGTTACCGATAATATACCCAGAGGGTGCGCCTGGACACAGTCATTCTTAACCTCACCTTCATGGACTTCGTTTGAGCTCTTGTACTTAACTGTAACTACTTGTCTCCCGTTCGTTTTGTTTTTGTTGGTGAATTCACTGACCGCCAGATACATTCTCGTCTCTGGTAGAGTCCGCAGATTGCTCCGGGGCCGCAACAGTGGAGAGAATGGCAAGGATCCGGAGATGGACAGCCGGAGGAAATCCATCGTTTTACTCTTCAGCATATCTGGCAGTTTCATCGCGTTGTGGAGCACACTGGTTGTATATGTTGTGGCTGAGCGCGTTTTAGGCGCTGAGTATTTCGCGGACAGTGATCTTCAGACAATTTCGTTAATGCTCCAGGCTCTGAGTACCTGCACCAACACGTGTATTTATGTCCTGACCCAGAGAATGTTCCGGGAGCAGCTGAAGAACGTGGTTACATACCCCGTGAATTTCATTGTGAAAGTAATCATATCATTGAAACATTAGTATTCCCAGTCTAGTTATAAATATAGTAGAACATTGAACAGATGTATTCATCTTAAACCGATGTTTTCAGGAGTTATCCGGGTGTGCGCATTCTATAACTCAGTAGCTGCCGTATACAACCAAGCGTTCACATGAAATAAATCATCACCTGCAGTTCCTTTCTACACAATGTCATCTCAATATTGTCCGAGTGCAGTAATACTAGATATTGTAAGTCACGGGATAACAGCGCGCTGTCACACCACCTTGTGCGTGAATCACACAGGGAACAGGTTGTTCATAGTGACCAGAAATAAACTATTCTAATCACTTCCAATAACTGTCTCCTTGTCGCTGGGTGTGCGGTGGGTGGGTGGAATGGTGGTGGGGACCGGGTTCTCAAAGGGAATGTAAAATGTTCGTGTCCCCTGGAGCGTCTGAATATATGAGAATAATTAGAATATATATGGATGTTAATAATGAGCATTTGTATGGACACGGGTGACACAACCTCATCACAGCTGAGGTCACCCTTCTCTCTGGGGAGGAGGCAGTGGTGATCAGCTCTCTCTCAGATGTGGGCAGCAACGATTCCTCGTTCCTCAACGTTACTGGGCGTTGGGATTGGTCTATGTGGAGAACCTGTGATTTGTGAAATGGTCGTTTTAAGTTTTCCCCCTTCGATACCGGCGAACAAATTGGCCCCGTGACTGGCGACAATGTCACGAATGCATTGAGCCCCCCCCCCCCCCCCCCCCCCCCCCCCCCCCCCCCACACACACACACACACACAATCGGACAGCTCTCTGGAGAGAGGAACAGGAATAATCTTTCAGGTCGACAGTCCGTGTCTGTTACAGGACAGATCGGAATTTATTCAAGTGGACACGGTGAGTTTATTCTTGTCAGAAAGGAGCAGGTAAATTCTGTTAAACGGAAGGACTGAACAGACCATGAGTGTCATCGCCATATAATCGTAGAGTCACACAACATGGAAACAGGCCATTCAGCCCAACTTCCCCATGCCGAACAAAATGCTCTACCTACACTAGCCCCCCCCCCCCCCCCTGCTCACGTTTGTCCCATATTCACCCCCAAACCATTTATATCCTTGTTCCCGTCAAACTGTACTTTGAATGTACTTATAGTGCCTGCCTCAACTATATCCTCTCGCAGCTCGTTCATTAGAAACACCGCCCTCTATATTGAAAGGTCGCCATCAGGTTTCTCACTCACCTTTAACCGATATCATCTGGTTGTTGTTTCCCCTACAATAAACTGATTGGCATTCACCTTGTCCTCTTGTGATTGTATACACACACCTCTGTAAGATCACAGCTCAGGCACTTGCGATTCATGGAATACATTCCTACACTGCCCTACCTCTGCCTGTCGCTCAGGCCTTCAAGCCTGGGCAGCATGATCTGCACTCGTTACAGCTTAGTGGCAAGCTTCATAGAGCTGGCTGACCACAACTGAATACAGTAATCCGAATGCCGCCTCGCCAACGTCTTGTACTCCCTTCATTGGCTCCTTGTGAGATACAGGATAGACTATAAAGTCCTCCTTCTTGTCTATAAAGCCCTAAATGGTTTAGGAGCAGCATATTTTTTAAAATGTCTCTCCTTCCCTGTGCACCTACTCGAGCGCCCAGGTCTTCTGATGCCGGCCTGTTATTCATTGGCTCCTTTTATCCCACCACCCGTACTATCCACTCACGCATAGTCCCCAAATGCCAGGGGTGGATAGAGAGGGAGAGGGAGGGGGATAGAGAGGGAGAGGGGGGGTGGTGGAGAGGGAGAGGGAGGGACGGGTACAGTTTGGGGGCAGCGTCACAGGGAATGGCTCCCGAACGCAATATCCCACCACTCACGCATATCTCACAACACTCACCACACCCCAGAGAGGGAGGGGAGCGCAGAGAAGGAGGGGGGGGGGCAGAGAGGGAGGGGGAGGGCAGAGAGGGAGGGGGCAGAGAGGGAGGGGGCAGAGAGGGAGGGGTGGGGCCGAGAGGGGGGCAGAGAGGGAGGGAGGCGGCAGAGAGGGAGGGAGGGGACAGAGAGGGAGGGAAGAGCAGAGAGGGGGGGCAGAGTGGGAGGGAGGGCAGAGAGGGAGGGTGGGGGCAGAGAGGGAGGGAGGGGGCAGAGAGGGAAGAGCAGAGAGGGAGCAGAGTGGTAGGGAGGGCGGGGAGGGAGAGGGCAGAGAGGAAAGGGTCAGAGAGGGAGGGGGCAGAGCGCGATGGGGACAGACAGAGACTGGGGTAGAGGTGGAGGGGGGAGAGGGGGGCGGAGAGGGAAGTGGGACAGAGAGGGAGGGGGCACACAGTGAGGGGGCACAGAGTGAGGGGGGGCAGAGAGGAGGGGGCAGAGAGAGAGGGAGGGGGCAGAGATGGAGGGGGCAGAGATGGAGGGGAGGGAGGGGGGGCAGAGAGCAAGGGGGCAGAGAGCGAGGGGGCAGAGAGGGAGGGGAGCAGATAAGGAAGCGGAGCTGAGATGGGGGGCAGAGGGGGATGGGGCAGAGAGGTAGGGTGCAGGGAGGAAGGGGGCATGGAGGGACGGGGAAAGAGAGAGAGGGGCGGGCAGAGAGGGAGGGGGACAGAGAGGGAGTGGGCAGAGTGGAAACGGGGCGCAGAAAGGGAGGGGGCAGACAGGGAGGGGTGGCAGAGAGCAAGTGGGGGCAGAGAGGGAGGGGGAGAATAGACGGGGGGGGGGGGCAGAAAGGGTGAGAGAGCGCAGAGACAGAGAGGGCAGAGACAGATACAGAGAGGAGAGAGACAGAGAGAGATGGCAGAGACAGAATGAGAGGGCAGACAGAGAGAGGGCAGGGACAGAAAGGCCAGAGACAGAGAGAGGGGAGAGGGTTCTGTCAGTCCCAGTCCCAGTCCCAGTCCCAGTCCCAGTCCCAGTCCCAGTCGCAGTGCCAGTGCCAGTGCCAGTGCCAGTGCCAGTGCCAGTGCCAGTGCCAGTGCCAGTCCCAGTCCCAGTCGCCGGGTTCGGCCTGCGGCAGTAGCCCCTCCCGAGGACCACGACTTCAGCCGACCCAGGGCCCGACTTCATCTTCGGGCTCGTCCTTTCTCCCACGGCGATGCCTTTTGAACAGGTGGGGGGGGGGGGGGGGGGGGGGGGGGGCGGGAGGGGTATCGGGGCCTGATGTCACTCAAAACGAATGGAAGATCCTGAGCAACAAGCAGACCCATTGTGATGTCATAAGCGAAAGCTAGTCGTGACGATTTTGACGATTTTCAACTTTAATCTGTAAAAAGTCGAGAAATAAAAGATGGAATGTTCAGATAAGGTGATCCCGGCCTCGACGGGGAAAATGTCAACCGGAAGATGTAAACATTTTATCGTTACTGCGTAGTTTTTTCGCGAAGATGTAAAGACACACACACATACACATATACAGAGACACGTCCAAGATCAGAAGTTTTAGTATGGACTATACAAAGTGGGACCCGTTGGGTTTCGTCCCCTCAACGTGCGGTTGTGGGGGAAGCGGCCTGCGGCATCACACACACACACACATTAATAGGTCCCAATACTTATCACTCCCCAGAGAGGGAGGGGGGTAGAGAGGTAGGGAGAACAGAGAGGGAGGGAGGGCGGAGAGGGAGGGAGGGCACATAGGGAGGTAGAAGGGGAGGAGAGAGGCTAGGCTGAGGGGAGCGGGGCACAAAGAGAGAGGGGGCAGAGAAGGGAAGGAGGCAGAGAAGGGAGAGAGAAAGGGCAGAGAGGGGAGAGGAGAGGACGGGGAGAGAAGTGGACAGAGTGGGGAGAGAGGGCAGAGACAGGGAGAGGGCAGAGATAGGGAGAGGGCAGAGATAGGGAGAGGGCAGAGACTGGGAGAGGGCAGAGGCTGGGAGTGGGCAGAGACTGGTAGAGGGCAGAGACAGGGAGAGGGCAAAGACAGAGACAGAGAGGGCAGAGGCAGAGGGAGGGGCAGAGGCAGAGAGGGAGGGGCAGGAACAAAGATGGAGGGGCAAAGACAAAGAGGGAGGGGCAGACAGCGGGATGGGCACAAAGGGAGAGCCAGAGACAGATAGAGGGGCAGAGTGAGAGAGTGAGGGCCAGAGAGAGAGAGAAAGAGGGGCAGAGACAGAGAGAGGGGGGGGGGGCAGAGACAGAAAGACAGGGAGAGGGGCAGAGACAGAGAGAGGGGCAAACAGGGAGAGAGGGGCAGAAACACAGAAGGATTGGCAGAAACAAAGAGATTGGCAGAGGCAGAGAGAGGTGGGACAGAGGCAGAGAGACAGGGAGAGGGGGCAGAGACAGAGAGAGCGGTCAGAGTGAGAGAGAGAGAGAGGGGCAGAGGCAGAGAGAGAGGGGAGAAGGCAGAGAGACAGGGCAGAGACAGAGACAGAGAGGTCAGAGACAGAGATGGCAGAGACAGACAGAGAGAGGGCAGAGACAGAGAGAAAGAGGGCAGAGACAGATAGCGAGAGGGCAGAGAAAGTGTGAGGGAGGGCAGAGACAGGGAGAGAGGGCAGAGACAGAGACAGACAGAGAGAGAGAGAGAGAGAGAGAGAGAGAGGGCAGAGACAGAGAGAGAAAGGGCAGAGTCAGAGAGAGAGGGCAGAGTCAGAGAGAGAGGGCAGTGACAGGGAGCGATGGCAGACAGAGAGGGAGGGCAGCGACAGAGAGGGCAGAGACAGAGAGAGATGGCAGAGACAGAGAGGGCAGACAGAGAGAGAGGGCAGAGACATAGAAACATAGAAACATAGAAAATAGGTGCAGGAGTAGGCCATTCGGTCCTTCGAGCCTGCACCGCCATTCAATATGATCATGGCTCTGTATCCCGTACCTGCCTTCTCTCCATACTCCCGATCCCTTTAGCCACAAGGGCCACATCTAACTCCCTCTTAAATATAGCCAATGAACTGGCCTCAAACTTCTTTTGAAGAGAATTCCAGAGACTCACCACTCTTTGTGTGAAAAATGTTTTTCTCATCTCGATCCTAAAAGACTTCCCCCTTAACCTTAAACTGTGACCCCTTGTTCTGGACTTCCCCAACATCGGGAACAAAGTTTCTGCATCTAGCCTATTCAACCCATTAAGAATTTTGTAAGTTTCTATAAGATTCCCCCCAATCTTCTGAATTCTTGCGAGTACAAGTCCAGTCTATCCAGTCTTTCTTCATATGAAAGGCCTGACATCCCAGGAATCACTGGTGAACCATCTCTGTACTCCCTCTATGGCAAGAATGTCTTTCCTAAGACAGAGAGAGAGAGCAGAGACAGAGAGAGAGGGCAGAGACAGAGAGAGAGGGCAGCGACAGAGAGAGATGGCAGAGACAGAGAGAGAGGGCAGACAGAGTGAGAGGGCAGAGACAGAGAGAGAGGGCAAGACAGAGAGAGAGGGCAGAGACAGAGAGAGAGGGCAGAGACAGAGAGAGAGAGGGCAGAGGGTTCAGCCCTCACTCCAGGTCCAGGTATTGCTCCCGCCCAGGCCCAGTCCCAATCCCAGGCCCAGTCCCAGTCCCAGTCGCTGGGCTCGGCCTGCGGTAGTAGCCTCCCGAGGACCTCAAGATCGGCTGGTCCAGGGCCCGACTTCATCTCCGGGTTTGTGCTTTCTTCCACGGTGGCGTCTTTTAATAAGAGGAGGGGAGAGGGGTCGTGGGAAGTGGGATATTTAATATTTGCATACTAAATATCTGAAAACTTCCACAGTAAGGTTTTAGTGAGAGGTTTGGTATGAAAATATTGATCATGGATGGAAAATAACACAAAATATACATAAATTAGGTGTTCTTATGGCATGATTGAGCAAAAAATAATGATTTTGATTATCTTGGGTGTGGATGTTTCTGGAGTTTGAACAACTGCCTGTGTAAAACGGTCCTTGCCTGCTGCAGTGAGAATGAATAAACTTTATGGGAATTAAACATTCAATTCCTACCATTGGGCATAGAAATTCATGACAAAGTGAGATTTAAAGATCATGAGAGATTGTGAATTCTTGTGTGAATGGGATCAGTTTGTTATTTGGATACTTTAGCTATTTAACATTTATTTTTAGCCCTTTCTTAAAAATAGATCTAGTAATTGAATTTAGATTAATTTAATTGATTTGATTACACTGATGAATATGATTTTTTGTTGGGTATTTACTATTTGTTGTAACGTTACAATAATATTAAAGATCTGATCTTGAGAATATCAATTTTTTTAATTTTCAAGGCAGTCTGGGTGTTCATTACTATTTCCGCCACAATGGTTAATTTTGTATTTTGCTACTTAATTAGGTAATTAACTAATTATATACTTTAATTTCAGGTCATCCAAGTAAGATGTATCATATTTGTTTCAGAATGCTTTAATCTTTGATAACTGACATTTTCATTCATTTCTCTTAATTTTTAAGAAAGCTATGGGCTTTTATGTCAATTGACTGTCCTCAGGGGTTTCGGCCCGAAATGTTGCCTATCTTCGCTCCTTAGATGCAGCTGCACCCGCTGAGTTTCTCCAGCCTTTTGTGTGTCCTCAATCATAGCTTTTGTGTTAAGTTAATGGAAAAGTAATAGGGAACAAGATGCCAATTTCCAACTATGAAAATGACCTAATTTTTTTTTTAATACTAACGATATGAAAGTGAATTAGGTATCAAATTAACATTTTTAAGCTTTTTAATCTTTATCTGATGGGATAAATTACAGGCTTGATTTTTAACATCTCAAAATTTTGTAACATTCCTAGTTTTGGGGAGAAGGCAGGAGAAAGGGGTCGAGAGGGAAATACCCCGTTCCTGCCTTCTGCCCGTATCACTTGAACCCAAGGGGGACCAGTATCATGGCAGGGAAATTTGCAAAGGCTACCGGGGGGACTTTAAACTAGAATGGTTTGGGGGAGGGACTCAAATAGAGAAAGCCAGCAGACAGGGTCTGAGGCAGGAGGCAGAGAAGAGAAGCACTCAGACCCAACATGTAGGGGGGAAATAAGAAAAAAATAATAAACAGAGAATAAGAGGTGGTGGGTTTCCAAGGCAAAAATCAAAAGGGGCCACTTGTCAACATAATTGTATAAGGAGTAAGAGTGTTGTAAAAACAAGCCTGAAGGCTTTGTGTCTCAATGCAAGGAGCATTCGTAATAAGGTAGACGAGTTGAATGTGCAGATAGCTATTAATGACTATGCTATAGTTGGGATCACGGAGACATGGCTACAGGGGGACCAAGGCTGGGAGCTGAACATCCAGGAAAATTCAATATTCAGGAGGGATAGACAGAAAGGAAAGGGAGGTGGGGTAGCTTTGCTGGTGAGAGAGGAGATTAATGCAATAGAAAGGAAGGACATTAGCTTGGAGGATGTGGAATCGATATGGGTGGAGCTGCGAAACTCTAAGGAGCAGAAAACGCTAGTGGGAGTTGTGTACAGGCCACCTAACAGTAGTAGTGGAGTTGGGGATGGCATCAAACAGGAAATTAGAAATGCGTGCAACAAGGGTAAAACAGTTATAATGGGTGACTTCAATCTACATATAGATTGGGTGAATCAAATGGGCAGGGATGCTGAGGAAGAGGATTTCTTGGAATGTATGCGGGATAGTTTTCTAAACAAACATGTAGAGGAACCAATGAGAGAGCAGGCTATTCTAGACTGGGTATTGAGTAATGAAGGGATAGTTAGCAGTCTTATTGTGCATGGCCCCTTGCGCAAGAGTGACCATAATATGGTTGAGTTCTTCATTAGGATGGAGAGTGACATAATTAAGTCAGAAACAAGGGTTCTGAACTTAAACAAAGGTAACTTTGAAGGTATGAGACGTGAATTGGCCAAGATAGACTTGCAAGTGATTCTTAAAGGGTTGACAGTGGATGTGCAATGGAAGGTATTTAAAGACTGCATGGATGAACTACAACAATTGTTCATCTCAGTTTGGCAAAAGAATAAATCAGGGAAGGTAGTGCATCCATGGATAACAAGGGAAATCAGGGATAGTATAAAAACAAAAGATGAAGCATACAAATTAGCCAGAAAAAGCAGCCTACCAGAGGACAGGGAGAAATTCAGAGTCCAGCAGAGGAGGACAAATGGCTTAATTAGGAAAGGGAAAATAGATTATGAAAGAAACCAGCAGGGAACATAAAAACTGACTGCAAAAGTTTTTATAAATATGCAAAGAGAAAGAGATTAGTTAAAACAAATGTAGGTCCCTTGCAGTCAGAAACAGGTGAATTGATCATGTGGAACAAGGACATGGCAGACCAATTGAATAACTACTTTGGTTCTGTTTTCACTAAGGAAGACATAAATAATCTGCTGGAAATAGCAGGGGACCGGGGGTCAAATAAGGTGGAGGAACTGAGTGAAATCCAGGTTAGCCGGGAAGTGGTGTTGGGTAAATTGAATGGATTAAAGGCCGATAAATCCCCAGGGCCAGATAGTCTCCATCCCAGAGTACTCAAGGAAGTAGCCACAGAAATAGATTCTGGAGTAGTTCCTGCGGATTGGAGGGTAGCTAATGTAACCCCACTTTTTAAAAAGGGAGGGAGAGAGAAAACGGGGATTACAGACCAGTTAGTCTAGCATCGGTAGTGGGGAAACTGCAAGAGTCAGTTATTAAAGATAGGATAGCAGTACATTTGGAAAGTGGTGAAATCATTAGACAAAGTCAGCATGAATTTACGAAAGGTAAATCATGTCTGACGAATCTTATAGAATTTTTCGAGGATGCAACTGGCAGAGTGGATAAGGGAGAACCAGTGGATGTGTTATATCTAGACTTTCAGAAGGCTTTCGACAAGGTCCCACATAAGAGATTGGGATACAAACTTAAAGCACACGGTATTGGGGGTTCAGTATTGATGTGGATAGAGAACTGGCTGGCAGACAGGAAGCAAAGGGTAGGAGTAAACGGGTCCTTTTCAGAATGGCAGGCAGTGATTAGTGGGGTACCGCAAGGCTCAGTGCTGGGTCCCCAGCTATTTACAATATATATTAATGATTTGGACGAGCGAATTGAATGCAACATCTCCAAGTTTGCGGATGACACTAAGCTGGGGGTAGTGTTAGGTGTGAGGAGGATGCTAGGAGGCTGCAAGGTGACTTGGATAGGCTGGGTCTCATCCATCGCCTCCATCTCCATCCAGAGAGTTGCGGATGCAACCCAGACCATTATGCACACAAACCAACCTCCCTTCCATCCATCACCTCCATCTTTATCCAGAGAGCTGTGGATGCAACCCAGACCATCGAGCACACACAAACCAACCTCCCTTCCATCCATCGCCTCCATCTACACCTCACTCTGCCTCGGCAAGGCCAGCAGCATAATCGCAGATCAGTCTCACCCCCGGTCACTCCCTCTCCTCCCCTCTCCCATCGGGCAAGAGGTACAGAAGTGTGAAAACGAACGCGCACACCTCCAGATTCAGAGGCAGTTTCTTCCCGGCTGTTATCAGGCAACTGAACCGTCCTCTCACCAACTAGAGAGCGGTCCTGACCTCCCATCCACCTCATTGGAGACCCTCAGACTATCTTTAATCGGGCTTGACCTTGCACTAAACGTTATTCCCTGCATCCTGTATCTGTACGCTGCGGACGGTCGATTGTAATCATGTCCAGCCGCTCCGCTGGCTGGATAGCCCGCAACAAGAAAGCCTTTCACTCTACCTCGGGACACGTGACTATAAACTCAACTAAGTCTTGTCGAGATGCGGGGAGGGGAAGGGGATTTTAGAAGCTGCTGGGACGATGTTTTCAGATCAGTAAGTGGAACCAAAAGCGGGAGAGATTGGGAAACAGGGGAATAGATTACGGGGGGATAAATGGGTACGGCGTGGAATCCTTCCACCGAGCAGTTCCTGCGGACAATAGAGAGAGGTCAGAGGTCAATGGTCAATAGAGTGATACAGCGCGGAAACAGGCCCTTCGGCCCAACCTGCCCACACCGGCCAACGTGCCCCATCTACACTAGTCCCACCTGCCCGTGTTTGGCCCATATCACTCCAAACCTGTCCTATCCATGAACCTGTCCAACTGTTTCTTAAACAATGGGATAGTCCCAGTCTCAACTACCTCCTCCGGCAGCTACCTCCTCCAGGCCGCTCCGATGCCCGACCCCCGGGTCGCTGACCCTCACCTCCCCCGGACCCCCAGGTCACTGACCTTCACCTCCCCCGGACCCCAGCTGGACACAGAGCACTTGGGCCAGCCCGCATTCCCGGGGGGGGGGGGGGAGAGGGAAATGCTCCCCGGACATCACCAAGTCTCCGCTCACTCCGGGTGTTGTCGCCGCTTCACTGACCCACACTCTCACACGCAACCTAACACACACCCTTGCACACACACTGGCACACACAAGGATTAACGGGATTTGGGCCAAATGCGGATAAATGGGACTAGTTTAGATGGGGCATCTTGACCTGCATGAACAAGTTGGGATGAAGGGCCTGTTTCCATGCTGTAAGACTATGACACACTGTAGAATGGGTGCAATTGCTCTGGAGATGATCCAGGGGTGATTTATGAACATATTGGTAGGGCTGGAATTTTTGTTTCACTTTGAAGAAAGATTTGATAACTGGGATTGCATTCTCTGCAGCAACGGAGGTGAAGAAAAGACTTAGTTGAGGTGAATAATATTAAGAGAATAGGACCTGTTTCGCTTAATAAAGAGTGTAAGAAGGAACTGTAGATGGTGGTTTAAACTGAAGATAGATACTAAAAGCTGGAATAACTCAGCAGGACAGGCAGCATCTCTGGGGAGAAAGAGTAGGTGATGTTTCGGGTCGAGACCTTCAGACTGAAGAGGTTGAAAACCAGCCATAAAACACAATGACTGGAGATGTGTGTTATCCAACTAAAGGCAATAATCAGAATCATGTGTTCATCTTTATTGACGTGTCACCATAATAAATATTACAGGAAAAAAATGAATGGGCAGGCACGGTGGTGCAGCGGTAGAGTTGCTGCTCGCAGCACCACACACCCAGATGGGATCCTGACTACGGGTGCTGTCTGTACAGTATTTGTACATTCTCCTTATGACCACATGGTTTTCTGTGGATATTCCCGTTTCTCCCACATCTGAAAGAAGTGCAGCTTTGTCGGTTAATTGGCTTCTGTAAATTGTCCCAGGCGTGTAGGATTCAACTGGTGTAAGGTAGGTTGCTGGTCGGTGGGGACTTGGTGGGTCGAAAGGGCCTGTTTCCATATATATGTTTTACATATATATCTTAATTTCACTGAACCACATACGGTTGAATATGTGGCATTATTTTCATTTTGTTTCTATAGTCAAAGGGTAAGGTTAATTGATTTATTTGTGCAAAACAGCGATGGAAGTCTGACACCTCTTGCCTTGTTTCTATGTTTTTGTTTCTCTATATATGCATAACAGCATGAATTATAATCTGAATTCCATACATGAATATACTAAGGTCATTCATGTGCTGCACCTGTTGATCAGAGCCTGGCTCTACTGTGGAATGTAGTTTGGAATGTAATTTAGCCGAACCTTATTCACACCTAATCCAATTTGAACCATAAATGTTGCATCAAGGGCAAGTTAAAAGAATGCACCGGATTCCACAATTTCAAACTAAAGAATGCAAAAGCTTCCCCCACCCCACACCAACCCCCCCCCCCCCCCCCCCCCTTCGGTCGCTGCACTCCCTCACAATTTCTCACTCCCACCTCTCACCCAATGTTGGCTGCCCTGGTTAGAGTGACCCAGAGAGTGGAAAAGTAGAGAGGGAGAGAGAGGTGGAATAGATGGAGAGAGAGAGAAGGCATGAGTAAGAGAGAGAGGGTGGGAGAGAGAGGGGGAGAGAGAGAGACATAGAGAGAGACGGAGAGAGACAGAGAGAGGCAGAGAGAGGGTGAGAGGGAGAGAGAGCGAGGGAGGGAGAGAGAGAGAGAGAGAGGGAGTGAACAAGAGGGAGGTATGGAGAGCAGCAATTACAGAGAGGGTGAAAGTGAAAGAGGGAGAGGGAGAGAGAGAGGGGGTAAAGAGGAGAGAGGGAATCACACAGACAGAGAGGGGGAGAGTGTGAGAGAGAGAGAGAGAGAGAGAGAGAGAGAGAGATAAAGAGAGAGAATGGAGCGGCTGGGCTTGTACACTCTGGAGTTTAGAAGGATGAGAGGTTATCTCATTGAAACATATAAGATTATTAAGGGTTTGGACATGCTAGAGGCAGGAAACATGTTCCCAATGTTGGGGGAGTCCAGAACCAGGGGCCACAGTTTAAGAATAAGGGTTGGCCATTTAGAACGGAGACGAGGAAACACTTTTCCACCCACAGAGTGGTGAGTCTGTGGAATTATCTGCCTCAGAGGGTGGTGGATACTTTCAAGGGAGAGCTAGATAGGGTTCTTAAAGATAGCGGAGTCAGGGGATATGGGGAGATGGCAGGAATTGGGTACTGATTGGGGATGATCAGCCATGGTCACATTGAATGGCGGTGCTGGCTCGAAGGGCCGAATGGCCTACTCCTGCACCTATTGCCTATGGTGTTCAGCTAATTTAGTGCCCATCGCAAACTAAAGCCACAACGTTAACCTTTCGTTCCACACCAATGAAGAGACAGCAGACAATTTTGTATTTTCAAACACAGCCACTGAAGACTAATCGAGATTGTTGCTTTTGGAAAGATCTCAAGAATGAAGAAAGTGAAGGATAAATGGAGCGGACCCGATGGGCCGAAGGGCCTGTTTCCGTGCTGTATCTCCAAACTAAACTAGTGTGTGAACGGGCGATCGCTGGTCGGCACGGACTCGGGGGCCGAAGGGCCTGTTTCCGCGCTGTATCTCTAAACTAAACTCGCATTTTTGCCTCATTTAATTCAGTTTAGTTTATTGTAATAAAAATTAATAGTCTAACAGTATAATAATTATTAGTAATAAAATTTTAACGTAAATTGATTAGTTAAGATTAGATTATTCTAATGTAACCTTATAGTTCATAATACAGCTGTTAATACTCTAATATAGTACGAAAAACATAGTTGTGTTTAGTTGATGGTTTTAGTGTGAATGGGTGATCGATGGCCAGAAGGGACTCGATGGGCCGAAGGGCCTGTTTCTGAGCTGCATCTCCAAACTAAACTAGTGTATGAACGGGCGACCGCTGGTCAGCACGGACTCGATGGGCCAAAGGGCCTGTTTCTGAGCTGCATCTCCAAACTAGACCATAAAATCCACAAGACTGAATTTTGAGTATTGTGTTCAGTTCTGGGCACCGTGTTACAGGAAAGATATTGTCAAGCTGCAAAGTTAGGCCGAAGGGCCTGTTTCCACACCGTATCACTCTATGACTCTATGAGAGGAGGGGAGAGGGGAGGGGAGGAAAGGGGGGGAGAGGGGAGGAGAGGGGAGGGAGGGGGGAGAGGGGAGGAGAGGGGGGAGAGGGGAGGAGAGAGGGGAGGAGATAAGAGGGGAGGGGAGCGGATGAGAGGGGAGGGGAGGAGAGGAGAGGAGAGAGGAGGGGACTATGGCACTTTGGCCTCCATCAGTCAGAGTATTGAGTCTAGATGTTGGGAGGTCACGTTGCAGTTGTATAAGACGTTGGTGAGGCCGCATTTAGAGTATTGTGCTCAGTTCTGGGCACCGTGTTATAGGAAAGTTATTGTCAAGCTGGAAAGGGTTCAGAGAAGATTTGCGAGGATGTTGCCAGGACTAGGGGGTGTGTGCTACAGGGAGAGGTTGAGCAGGCTGGGTCTCTATTCCATGGAGCGCACGAGGATGAGGGGTGATCTTATAGAGGTGTAAAAATCACGAGAGGAATAGATCAGGTAGACGCACAGAACCTCTTGCCCAGAGTAGAGGAATCGAGGACCAGAGGGCATGGGTTCAAGTTGGTGGGTGTATGGAATGAGCTGCCGGAGGAGGTAGTTGAGGCTGGGATTATCCCATCATTTAAGAAAAAGTTGGACAGGTACATGGATAGGACAGGTTCAGTGGGATATGGACCAAGCGCAGGCAAGTGGGACGAGTGTAGATGGGGCATGTTGGCCGGTGTGGGCAAGACCAGTGATTGCAGTCCTTCTGCAGATGTACAGGGCCCTAGTGAGACCAAACCTGGACTATTGTGTGCCTTTTTGGCCTGTTGGCCTTCATAACAAGAGGAGTTGAGTAGAGGAGCAAAGAGGTCCTTCTGTAGTTGTACAGGGCCCTAGTACCATACCTGAAGTATTGTGTGCAGTTTTGGTCTCCAAAATTGAGGAAGGACATTCT